>JAPDSC010134652.1:60462-77763 GCA_026290005.1 Latrodectus geometricus
AGTTTCATCATGTCAAATAATCATGTTAGTAACAGAAAAAAAGGAAACAAACGGTGGTTTAAGAGAACAATTCTCATAACAAAAAGCAATATGAAATCCGAAGGTATGTTTCCATTTTTTACTTTCTTTCCCTCATTGAAATTCTCAGAAGAGAAATAAATAGACACAAAACGACCAAACTCTAGAAGTCATTTACCTTGAACATATAAAAAACTTTTGGCTTAATACAAGGAATTTTCCGTTATACAAGGAACGGTGAAATGTTCATTCATAGAGAAAAATACTGTTTCCGTTATAACCCTTCTTTTATTTTTAGAGCAGAAGTGTTTCAACTAAAGTAATGTGGATAGGAAAGTGTTCAGTAATAATTCTTGTACATTCAGAGCAATGAAGATCAAAATCATGAAAATAAAAACATTCAGTGCTATAAAAGGCTTAACGTTTTTACAATGTTCTATTGTGGAAAAAAATTTAGTTGGTGTCACAGAAAAGTAGTTTTAATTATTTATTATTTGTGTAAAATTATTTTATTTAAATACATAACATTACTGAAAGAAAAGTTAAGTTCCATTTCCTCGCACAACTGATATATCTGACTTAAAATACTAATCTTTATATATCTATATATTTATATGCATTAATGGAAAATAAATTTTCAAAACCCTAATAATAAACTGAATAATAGAAAATATTCTTATTACAGTATGATCTGATATTCATATTTTGTGTTAGAAGTTATTTTAAATTATTACATATATACTCAGGAATATGAGAAATTATAGTTTATTGTTAAAGAAAATATTTTTAAAATATGTTTAATAATTCAACAATTAATTTAATTTTGCTATTTTTAGGCATTATTTTTATGTATATTGGAAATCATGTCAGATCTGCAGCACAGTAATCTTGAACAGCTTTATTTAACTTACTTCCTCTTTGTTTACAATTCCTACTTTTCTTACAAAAACTCAAAATTTAT
This sequence comes from Latrodectus geometricus, assembly GCA_026290005.1. Lineage (NCBI taxonomy): Eukaryota > Metazoa > Arthropoda > Arachnida > Araneae > Theridiidae > Latrodectus > Latrodectus geometricus. The sequence continues at coordinate 61,442 of JAPDSC010134652.1, forward strand.
TTTACTCATGATCAGAGAAAATGAAGCAAATCAACTTAAAGTTTTTTTTTTGTGTTAAGATAATGATATAAATCAGTGTTTCCCAACCTTTTTTGTGCCATGCCCCACCTTAGCCTTTCCAAAATTCCTATGCCCCCCATGTAACATACATAATTTTTATTATTAAGAAATTGAATTGTTCACTTAAGAAACTTAAATGATAGGTTTTAGGAACAAATCACTAGGAAATTGTTAACGAAGCACAGTAAGTAGATTTTCAAAACATATAATCAAAAACTGATATTCAAATTTCAAATAATTTTAATAAAGATTTTTCTATATTAGTTTATTATTTTAATTTAGTGAGATCCTTGCGCTTGATGCTTGCTGCACAAAGATTTTATATTAGGTTCCAATTTGGTTAGCATTAGTCTCAAGTCTCCTCGTTGTGTTATATCCAGCCGATTTCTTTTTTTTTACCAGTAAATCATTTACAGCACTAAATCCACATTCAGTTAAATATGAAGATGGAAACGGTAGCAATAGTTTTATTGCACATTTCGTTGAATTTGGGTATTTGATCTCTGTTTCCTCACAAAGCCATGCCATCGCTCCTTTTATATTAAATAAAGTTTTAACTGACTCATCATTTTGTAATTCTGAAAGTTCTTCTTGATACTCCATATTTGATATATCATACAAATCCACTAACATTGGCTGCATCATCCCTGTTGGAAAATCATTTTGTTTCAAATCAGAAAATCTTTCTTTTAAATCAGCCGATAGAATATTCAGATGATTGGCAATAACAAATAATGCGGTATCAGTTACTTCACATTTTTTGGAGCCAATGAAACTGTTGAAAGTTTTTGTTGTTAATATTTTTCTGATATAACTCAACATAAGTATTGAAACCAAATATCTTCGCTTTTGCACCGACAAGAGTTTTATTTGTTCCTTGAAGTTGCTTATTTAATTTATTTAGTTTTTCAAAGATATTGGCTAAATAACTCACAAATGGTTTACCATCGATTGTTAATAGATACTTCATTTCAGGTTTATCACTTAAAAAATCGCTAATAGTATCAAACAGTTCCATAAATCTTTTCAAGCAGTTCCCTTTAGATAGCCATCTTATTTCAATATGAAGTAAAAGTCTAACATGATCCTCATTTTGTTTTTCACAAAATAGCTTGAAGAGACGTTCACATTTGGCATTAGTTTTAATAGTATTAACACACTTTATAACTGAATGTAGTACTTCATTTAGAACAGGCGATATGTTTTTAGCTACCAAGTTTTCCCATTGAATAACACAATGCACAAGAATCATTTCTGGATTCGCATCTTTCATCAATTTTAAGCAGCCAATTTTCTTGCCCATCATATTAGGAGCACCAACTGCAGCACAAGATGTTATATTTTTCATTGGTATATCACTGACATCTAAGTAGTTTTTTAGCATATTATATATACCTTTGGAAGTAGTGGTGCTTTCTAATCTTTTACAGAACAACATTTCTTTAGCAAAACGTCCTTTATATATCTTACGTAAGATATCAATACTGCCTCACTGTCTCTCAAAGTTGATTCATCCATTTGCACTGAGAAATTTCTAGTTTTCAATTTTTCAACAAGCTGTTTTTCAACATCTTCACTCATTTCATCTATTCTTCTGCTAACAGTATTGTTACTGAGAGGCATAGCTTTTACATCTTTGTCATCTTTTTCAAGAACCATTTTAAGAAATGCTGATATTGACGGTTTTATTAAATTCTCTCCTATAGTATGATTTTTTCCAGTTTTAGCGATGAATAAAGAAATTTGATAACTAGCCTCAAGAACACGATTATTAGTTGAAGTATGAGCAGTAAATAGAGACTTTAATGTTGTTCTCTTTTCAAAATTTTTCTTTAAAGTATTAAAGTAATTCAAATCTGAATTAATATGAGCATTATGTTTCGCCTTTAAATGCGCCTCAAGACGACCTCGTTTCATTGATTCGTTGGTCAAGCATTGCTGGCATAAAAGACAAAAAGGAATCCGCTTATCGTGGACAGCGGGTATGAACCCAAATTTTAAATATTCATCTGAATATTGACGAGTTTTTTTTCTTGCTTCCACCACTCATTTTACTATGAGAACTATGAGAAATAAATATAAGATCGATTGAAAACTAAAAGTATGTGTTAAAATTAATTTAATGTTACAGAGTAAACGTATACTAAAAAATACATATTTATTTAAATGTATATAACTCATTTACTACACTGCCACCGCAAAATAATATATATTTTCCATTTGACAAAATTTTCTGGAAAGTTATGTTTCTAAAATAAATATAAATAAAATCAAATACTTACCAATTTTATCTTTACAATTTATGTATTTATTAAATAACCGAATTTTTGCAACAGTTTTGACGGACACTTATTTCAAATTAACACCAACTGAATTCTGTGAACACTACATACATTGCGATGGACCATTCAAGTGCGAAAAACTGCGTTGTTTACCGAGATTTTAAAACGTCCGGGATTCCCCGTGGAGCCTGCCGTCTGCCACAGGGAAGTAACTTGACGACGCCAAATACCTAGTTGATATTTTGGTCTCGTCAAGCAAAATTATACCCAATAATTATTTACCGTAATTATTAAGAATTCGCTTTTTTCGTTAAATTTGGCATTGCATATAAATGGCCCGAAGCGAAAGGATTAAACTCATCTCGAGTACATTTTCGGATTGCCCCCTTGAACAATCAAATTGCCCCCCTGTGGGGCGTGGGCCCCACGTTGGGAAACACTGATATAAATGATACACACACAAACACAACTTTAATTAGTGTCTATGTTACCGTGAAAGACCGAAATCAGAGAATGTCGACATTCACCGGTGAATGTCAACACATACCAAAAACGGTTGGTGAAAGACCGTACAATTGATTTCATTTCTTGCACTTTCACATATAATTTTTAGAATTAGTAATTTTACAGAAAAATTTTCATGGATAGTCATTCAATTGTTATTTCTAAAAATGTATAAAATTGACAGTTACAATTACTGACTGTTTAATAATATTTATATAGTTATGCCATTAAAAATTTAATAAGTTTTAAAATGTAAGTAAATCAATATTGTCTTATATTTTTTCTAATTTTATTTCTTATAGAATTATATTAAAAATAAATAAAATCAATAGAAAAAATTGTTTGTCTCTTTGAAAAATCTGAATTTCTAATTTCCTATCCTTTAATTAGATTTCATAATTTCTATTTTTTTCAAGAAAAATACGCTTTATATCTGTTTAAGATGCGCATAACTTATTTTAATCCCATACCTTACCAAAAACCATATATTTTCAGAAAAAAATTAATTTACATTTAAACAATTTTTGAATTCATTTATGCTCAAGAGATAACATAAATTTTAGTCTATTAAAAAGGATTTTAAATTAATGGAACTGTTTAAGCATACTTTATTCCTACTGCTTAACCAAATAAAGTAACACAAGATTTAATTTTAATTAAATATTCAAATGAGCCACAGACTTTTGTTTCTGCTAGTTGGATTTTATACTTAGTAATTTACATGCAAATACAATATTATTGTTACAAACCTATTTTTACAAGATTAAAAAATTTTAAATTCTATATATAGTTTACATCATGAAAAGAATACTTTTATTTAGAATATTATTTCATGGAAGAATATTTTTTTTAGAATACTTGAATTTGAAAATAAAATAATCGATTATTCATGTAAAATTCAAAAACACTATTTAACTTTCTGCTCATGGAGTAAATAATAGTATTTTTTTAATATATTTTTTAAGAAAATCAATCTATTTTAAAGAATTTAACTAATAAAACAATTGATTTTTAAATGTGTGAATATAGATTTTAAGACCATATGTATTTATAAATCTAGAAATAGAAGCAAATTACATACTTGAAGAAAATGTATACATATGAATTCTGCACATTCATGTTATTCATTCCAAACTGATAAGTCATTATTAACCGAATCTGGCAGCTAAGCTATTAACACTCTGAGTATGTGTTCGTTTCAACAAACCAAAAATTCAAATCCCTCCTCGAGTTTGTATTCTTTCAGTAATTTATAATCTATACATACAAAACATGTTATTTCCTTCCCGTTATAATTGTATTAAAACATTTTTGAGCTGAATTCCAATTTTTGAACAAAAAATTATGTTTTCTCTTTCAATCTGTTAAAGAAAATGTGTCTCATCCTGATTTTTAAAATATTTTACGTACCAAAAATCGGACAAATTATTTAGTGATTTGATTTGTTATTAATTTAGTCATGCATTCATTAATGTCATTTATTTATCATTAGAATAACATCTTAATGAATAAATTTTTATTTGTTTGATTACTTAAAAAATGAAATAATTTCTAATAGTTATAAAGAATTCATAAATAAATTTATTTTAAAAATAAAATTGGAAATTTAATTTAAAATTTTGCTTTTGTTAAATGATAATAAATGTTAAAAGTTTTAAGTATTCTAAAATTATTATTAAAGTGTATAATTAGAACTATTTTCGTCATGCATTAAATTAATTTTCGCCTTAATGGTTGCATCATTTTGTAGATTATCAAGAACAAAGTTCAGTTCGATCAATATTATTTTTCTAAAATGATTACTTGACAACTTTGAAGAATATAATTCGCAAATAAATTTGGACTTCTATAAATAAATATATGATAGACATGCTATAAATAGTAAAGATAAATGAAAATGAAAACAATCATAATATTTTGAGGAAAGAGTTTACAAACCGACTTTTCAGCGAATAAAATAAATGAAAGTTAAAAAAAGAAAAAAATATTAAAGGGAAACAAATTACTGTTTAAACTTTCTCTATTTAAAAATTAATTATTTATACCAAGAAATATTATAAATAAAATGTACTTTTTTAAAATATTTTTTGTATTTTTATATTGAAGCAAACAAATCAAATAAGATTTAAGTTTTTTTTTTTCGCATAAATAATAAAAGTGATTTGAACAAAGCAATATAAAACTAAACAAACCAGGAAATATAGAGGAGAACCTTCCATTGTGCGTGATCCGCACTCGAAATGTGAAAAAAATCTGAATAAATATTTTGGAATTCTGTTATGTAATTTTGTTTTGCCGTCACTCTTTCGCGTTCTCAAATAACTTTATTCTATGAAATGTCATTTCAAATTCAAAACTTTGAATGTGACTTTCTACCCCACTAAAATTTTGAAATTATGTTTCTTTTGGTTTGGTAACATTGGAGTGTCATTTATTTTCAAATTTTACAAGAAAATTGTTTTTAAATTAAATCTTAAAATTTATTTTAAATTTTAGTATTTGGATTTTATTTCTGATAATATTTGAGATATTTTTTATTTAATTTTTATTTTTGTTTGTAAGTATAAAATTTGGCTGAATAAATTTAGATTTTTATAATTTTGTTAATTTTTTCTCATATAATCTCTTGTGTTTCAAAAAAAAAATAAATAATAAAAAGAATTTCTATTAGAAAAAACTTCACACAATATAATTATGTAAAAACTATGCAAATGTACGTATTTAAATATTACAATTTCCAATTTTAAAATTATTGAACTGAGGTAGCTCAAAAAGTATTTAATTTCATTTCAAGATAATGTAAACAACTATATTTAATAAATGCTTTTTTAATATATTTCCAAAGTAACGCGTGCAATCTAAGAATGTTCGCAAACTGTTTATTTTTCTCTCTCTCTCTTCAATTTAACAAATTTTTAATAGCTTTTTCATATTTAAAAACCACTAAAACATTATCAAAATGATTTTTAAGTTCTGACATGAATTTTGCCATGGTATTTGACTTATACTATGGCAAAATTCATGTCAGAATTTTGTAACTTCTTTAATTTAAAAAATGTGACTGTAATATTTCACGCCGAATTCTGTTCATTTATTAACAAAATAAAAAAAATATTAACTAAAATTATGATTTATCTTTTAAAGCTTTGATGACAAGTGAGATAGGAACAATCGGTTTCATCTTTCCATCATTTACTTATCTCATCTTGTTCTTATTATTGAAGGCCCACATATATTATAAATCACTTTGATGTAAATACATATGAATATTAGTAATTTAATTTTCACTTCTATGAAACCTATGAACCTGATGATAATGTGACTAAAAATAAAATATAGACAACATGTAAGGCCTTGAAGTTCGTGAATTGCATAAGAAAACCTATTTTTTCACTATATTTAAGACGTTACTAAAATTACTAAATATTAAAATATAAATGATGTAATTTATCATTCTTTCAATAAAAGATTTAATTTACGAATTTTTTCAGACATTTTTGAATTTAGAGCAAGCTAAATTATGTATCTAATTATGTTCAAACATTACAGTAATTAATTTTTAATAGTTTCAAATAAATTTATTACCAAATGTTCTGAATGTAATTTAGCTTTATAAAAAAGTATTTTAGAAAAGATTACAAAATGTGTAATTAATCTCAAAGGGATTAAACTAAAAATTAAATGTTGTTTTTTCAAATGGCTACAAAGTTCCCAATGCATCAACATCTGACCACTCGCAAACACATTTAAATTACCATTAAAGATAAAAAGGTAAAAGCAAACATAAAACAATTGAAATTCTAAAATTTCATAAAATTAAATAAGTCTAAAATTTCAAAGTTTAAAAAGCTAGAGGGGAGCATGTAAAGTGGTCTGGGCATACGATTCCAATATAACTTGCAAACATCACCACTTTGTTGAAGAGCAGGTCCAGCGCCGGGAAGACGAGTAGATTGTCCCTATTCATATTGTCTACCTTACAGATAGGGCAAAGACTACTAATCAAGATGTCAATTTTCTTAAGGTGTTGTACTAGACAATCATTACTAGTGGTCACTCTAAAATATGCCACGGCCTCTTTACGTGGTCTGTGACCACATTTTTCCCAATCATTTTTAATATTTGCCTATAGTATGTCTCTGGATTTATTAGACATGTCCTTATTATAGTTCACCGTGATCCACTCTCTTATACGTCTTTTTAAGGAATCCAATGGAATAGTATTAGCTTCATTTTTAATGCCTTTCTTGGCCAAACGGTATGCTCTTTCATTACCATCTATGTCCACACATTAATTGTAATACAGAAAAAAACATTAAATATAACAATTTAGGATTATAAAAATGTTTATTACATTTTTATGAATTTGAAAATATTTCGAAAATGTTTGGTTTCACCTTTGTTTGCTCCTGCAAACTAACATCTGTTTATTAGTATATTCTGTAGCATCATAAGCTGCTGAGAAAGTGACCTTTTAAATGAGAGTCCATTATATTGTTAGCATTGTATAACTATTTATGCGCGCAAATATTTTCTTTCACATAACTGTGTTTGTTGAACCATAATTTATGACATTGTTGTTCTATAAATTAAGGTCAAGGAGGCAACCGCATCGCCATACCTCTACTGTATCTGTTAAAAGTGATTCCGAGCAGTTGATATCAACTATGCTTTTCTGTACGACTGTATATAACCAATCAATTCTATATTCTGATAATACTTATAAAATCTCAAAAGATTCTTTTGAGATTTTATAAGTATTATCAGAAGTTCTTTAATGCAGTAACACTTTAAACTCAACAAGTTCTACATCTATGTTGCTGCAATAATGTTTTGAATGATGGCTTATTAATTTGCATATTACAAAATCTTGCTGTGTAAATTTATTTCATATAGAGTGTCTTAAACGACCTTGAATCTTTAACTGGAGAATTGAAGTCCATTACAGGGTGATCTCGGGGAGCATTGTCAACAAGTTAAGCTCCTGCTTCATAAGTGCCAATAAAGAAGAGAAGCATTCACTTCTCTTTTTGCCTATTGATAAACTAATTTAAATAATCAGGAAAAAACTCAAACTCACATTTATTTTAGAAAAATATAAAAATTTAATAACTATACTGTGTATAATAGTTTAAAAGTAGGGTGAATTTTAAGGTTCGTGAAAATAATTAGAGAAGCAAAAAGTTATATTAAATAATATTTAGGATAGATACCAAATTTCTCGCTGGAAAGTTAGCGTTTTTGGAATCCTTTAGTAAAAAAAAAATTAATAAATCATTTTATTCATTATTTTTTTCTAGAATAAGAAATAATTGTGTCTAGAATAAGAAAATGAATGTTTTATTTATTTTTTAAGCAAGAGAAGTTTTTTTTTTCTGTTTAAAGTATAGTAAGATTAGGATAAAGAAGGAACGAGGAAAACAAAAAAAAAATCGTTCCGACTATTAATTCCTAATTTGAAAAATAATAAATGTAATTGCAAGAGAATTTCAACCTTAGTTTTTTTTTTCCTTGAATAATGAACTAGAATATTTATAAAGCAAAGCCTCATGTGTAAGATGTCCTTAGGCATTGAATAAACCACAATTCATAAACTCAATATTTTTTTTATAAACTGAAATATTTAATATATACAAAAAAGGCATTATTGTAAGGTACGCCAACCTTCCGGAAAGAGTTACAACCCATATAGCCTGCCACACCATCTTAAGTTTTACAAAACTATTTATAAAGAGAAAACTCAACAGAAGCGCCCTTTCAGTGTACATAATTTACAACAATTTATAAGGGAAAATGGTAATTAGCCCACAATAAAACTGTTGTATAAGAAATATGTTGTATAAAAACGGAAACAGTTGTATATAAAAAAACTTTTAAGGTGCATCAATAATTCAATAAATCATATAATCTAGTGTATTGGTCTAACATTAAATAATTGTCTTTATATTACATCAAAATCCCATTATGAATGAAAATGTGAGTTAAATATTCTTATGTAATATATTTAGAAATATATAAAAGTATTTGATTACATTTGCAGTACTTTAATATTCTAATTTTTATGTTTGTTTCTTAAGGAGTCTACGGGGACAGTTATTAAAATGTGTTTTATATTGTTTCCAATTAATTAAATTCCTATTTAAAGTTAAACATCAATGTTAATATAGGAAAATTAAAATATACATTCACCACAAAAGATTCCAAATGGTTTCATTAGATACATCTTATTATAAAAAAAATACATTTTTCTTAAGAACCAGAAAAAGACATTTTATTCCTGACAAAAGCAATTGAATATTTTAGGCATTATATGTTTCTTTTTGATTTTTCTTAAATAATTAATTATTTTACTAAAAATTCCACCCAAGCCAAAAATAATTTCTTTGCTGAATTACATTAAAATTAAGATTAAATTTCCTACAAATCGAAGGAGAATATTAACTTTTAGGTAACAATTTCACAGAAAACATTTTTCAGTGAATACCAGATTTTATAACTATGATATAAGAATAGTAAAATTAAGACTTCGTGACTTAAGTTTTGTGGTTATTATACCTACTGAAAACTATTTTCTATCATATTCATAAAAAAGTATAAAGAATTAATTAGTGCTATATGTCGAAATGAATTTAAGAAATTTGTAAAACTTACAATTACTATAGTTGCATTTTATGAACAAAATAAATTTCAGTTCAAAAATAAATACAATTAGTTATATATTCTGAAAAGTCATTTGAGTTTTTACATGTTGAAAATTTTAAACAGCTATGATTTTTAATCATTTAATTAATTGTAAAACAACTGAGTGTACACATATTGTTAAAATTATCAGAAAAGGCATTTTTTTATGAACTTAACTATAAATATTTCAAATTTTGATGGCCTTTTTTTAAACATGAAGCTTAAAAATAAAAAAATACTATTTAAAATTCTTTAGAGTTTACTTGGAGATATTTGTTTTTGTCGTGTGCCAGCTGGCAATATTGGGTGCACTGCTCCACTTTTCCAACTGAAGCATATTTGGTGTGGAGTCCGACTTCCTCAGTACTCACATGCCATAGGTACCCGTTTATAGGGTAGGCAACCATTCACACACAAAGAAAGGACAAAGACAAGAAAGAGAGAGAGAGAAACTACATCAATGCCCGAGCCAGGATTCGAATCCAGGTCCCACCAATTTGTAGTCAGGTACGCTAACTGCTAGACAGATTAGGCGGCTGGAGATATTAGTTTAAAAGTAAATTGAAAAATTTAAACTGATGACCATGTGGAACAAAAAAAAACCATACATAAAAATCAAAAAATGTGAATAGGTTTACTAAAACCAGTATTTATAATATCATTAAATAATTGCATATAAGCACTGCATTATATAATAATTTGTATATAAAATACCCAAGACTAAATTAAACAATATTTTTTTTAAATAATTCAAACTAATATTAAATTTATAAAATTAAGTTTAATTTAGGGAAAACTATAACTTCAATTGTTTTTACAAAATCTGAACATCTTTTTAGCTAACGATAGGCCTAAGGAAAGTATAAATCGAAACAAAGTGAAATAAAACATAAAATATTAATTTTATTACAATATTAACATATAGAGATTTTAAATAATAATGCATTTATTTTTTAAATAATTCAATGAAAATATATCGTTTCATAATGGTGATATTTTATTTTTTAATATTTAATTTACATTAAAACTATAAATATAACATTTTTACAATCAACTCTTAGATTAATATAAATAACATTTTATTCCAATTTTGTAATTTAAAAAAAAATAAATTAAATTTATTTAATTGTTATTTAATTTGCAAAAAATATAACAAGAGAAAATTGTTCAGTCAGTACGTTAAATGCATTATAAAATAATTGAATAGTGATGAGATCATTTTCGATTGACCTTTTATTTTTATGGACAATAGTGTGGTAGAAGATTGTGTTAGAAATTATCAATACCCTAAACGAAGATGAATGATTTCCAAAGGAGGTTGTGAAGTCTTTAACAGAAGCATTGATCGTAATTTAAGTGATGTTGTTCCGAAAATCATTGATAATCAAAAATTTAAAAAGTGGCTTTATAAAATACTAGAAAATTTTCCACATAAATTTGATTGCTTACTCATGCATTTTATTGCGGAAGGTTTAACACTGCTCTAGATTAAAATTTTTGGAAATATTGTTTTGGCTCATCATTTTATTTGGTGTTGTGAATGTTATTTATTTACTTCCTTTACCAATTTCTTCTACAAATAAAATTATTTCTATATACTTAACCTCTTTCATTGTCAAGTAACAACATGAAATAACATTGTCTTTGACGTGTATTAAGATGGCACAAATGTTCAAAGAGAAAAATACTAGAAGAAAAAGGTAATACAAAAATGTTCAAAACAACATTGAGAATGATTGTATTATTAAAATGTAAAGTGACAGTATATATAAGCATTGACTTTAAATTTCAATAATATATATCTACATTTTGCTTTTCATTATTTTACAACTACTATATATGATATACATAAGTTAAAATTAATTTTCATACTTAAAACAAAGTTTCTAGCAGGCTGGTCTGAAAATTGTACATTCAATAGCTGAACCACATAATTTTAAAACTTAGACCATTGTCAGCTGTTGTTAAAAAAGAAAATAAATAAATGTTCAGTAAAGCAGTAAAACTATGATTAACTAATTGCATTTAATGAGTAATTAATTAAAACTATACATTAGGCTAACAATGTACAATGAATTTCCTCCAACGTAAATGTTAAAGAAGCAATCATTAAAACAATTTTATCAACTGTCATAACTACACTGTAAAATATTATTTTTCATCACACATATTTCTTTAGTTAATTAAATTTCATTTAGTGTCATTGAAAGATAGGAATTTTAGCAGTTATATCACAACAATTTTATATAATATGATTCTACTCATTTCTAATGTTTATTTAATTAAAAAACCAATAAAGGTAAATTTATTAATCTAAAATACATAAAATAATGAATAAATATGCACCGAAATGTGTGCTATAAAAATTATGTCAAATTCAAGTTTACTCTTGACATGCAGCTGTTACATGTATTTTTAATTTTTAATTAATATATTTATTCTCTCGATTTATAAATATAAATTAATATGTGTATCATATTAATGCAAATAAACCAAGCTTTATGACTTAAAATACGTCACCTGAATTTCTGATTCTCAAGAGTGTATTGTGAATTTCTTTAGTACAATGAATTATAACGAATTAAATATTATGTAATATATTATATGTTGAAAAATAAACAATTCCTCTAAGAGAAACAATTGGACAATCAAATAGTGCAAGTGCCATGCTAATTATTTAAATGCAAGTATTTTAATGCTGTAATGTACAGTATTGTTTAAAAAATATGGTGCACTATTATAAGTAAGTACCATTTATCTCAAATCTGTAAATATTATAACTTGGAATTCAACAGAAAGAATATAAAAATTATTGCTAGAAGATGTTAAGGTTCATAAATCAATAAAACTTGGATTGTATTTTGTATAATGCCATCTTTGTAACTTATTTGAAATTAGTAATGGATAATGATTAGGCCAATTGAAATTATAATGATAAATAATAATATTTAAAATTTGTTAAATTTAATACTAAAAACTTTAAAAGAATTAAGCAATTATAGAATGCTAGATTTTTCAATATATTTTAATTGTTTAATATCATTTTGTTCATTTAAAAAAAGAGTTATTTTAGTAACCATAATGCTCATAAATATGCTCATATTTATTTAATAGATATTTTGAATTGAATTGAAATATAAATGTTTTAAAATAGCACATTATAATAAATGTAGATTATTACCCCAATCTTGCAATAAACTATCATTTAGAAAAGTGTGAGATTATATTGCATTGAATTTAATTAAAATGTTTTTTATACTGATGCATTTATTTTAAGAAACCTTAAGTGCTCTTTAAATTTATTTATTATATGTGTAATAGTATAATGTATATAAAAATAGGAGTATGTTATTTTTAAAGCTTTTGTATGCAAATATGTTACATTATCTATTTTTTAAGAAAATATACTATATGTGTGTCCATTTGCGAGTAATGTCAAACTTTCTTCATAAAAGAAATCCAGATAAGCGTTGAATGATATTTTTTATTATTCAATTATGAAGATCATTAAAATTCACCTGATTTAAAAAAATAATTTAATATTTTACAATTTTTTTAATAAAACACATTAACTTTTCTTATCTCATTAAAACAATTTTATCACATTTTTAAGAAAACTGAGTCATTAATATTTATTAACTTGATAAAAATTACTCCTAAAGCTTATTATAGATACTATCCCCATTTAAATTAATTAATTTTGGTGAAACAGTCTTTTCTTCGTTTCCCATGAGAATAATGGCTTAATTAGTAAAATTCTTAGCAAAATCTCAATAGCTTATTAAAAATAACAAAAAGTTTCAACAAATTTCAAATTGAAGCCATCGAAAAAAGTACTAGCTTCATTTTTATTCTTATCTCGCTTGTGAATAAGCAGTTTTTCAAATATTTAGTGTAAATTTGTGACGATTTTGTCATAAAAAATGTATTTCTTTTTAAAAAGACAAATCACTAAAGCTATTAAAAAGTATATAAACTTATAACGTTTGCAGGATTCGTATTTTGAAAAATGATTTCTTTTTTAAACTTTATTTTTGAAAAATAATGCACTGATATCAGACGTATTCAAATAAATTACTAAAATATGTAAATTTTAGTGTAAATAAAACTATTGGTTTCAGTATTAATAAAAATAGTTGAGTAATTTATTTCAAGAAAATATTATCGATAAAAATTCAGTGGATTTATTACTATCGAAATTAAAATACTTCACTTTCAAAGCTTTACTAGAAAGTTTAATAAAATGTACATAATTATATAAAACTGATCTGTTAAATCATTTACGATAATTTTAGTTATATTGTAATATTAGTTATATTATTTACTATATTAGTTATATTAATATTAGTTATATTATATAAAAAATTTATTAATTGTTAAAATATTTAAACATTGGTTGATTGAATATTAAAACAATCGAACATTTTTTTAACACTTCTTTGCATAGTGGTGGAAATTTCCATCATAACCTATAATGCCCAAAAATTATATAAAAGAACAAGTTCACTTTAAGTTGATCGTGTTTGGATACCTTTTAAATGTCCATCGCATAAAAAGAAACATAGCTGTCAAAAATAAACAAGTGTCTTTATCAGTAAAACGAGCTTAAAGTTGTCTGATCCCGCTGTTTGTTGTAGTTGCAATAAACGTATGATTTCGTTTATAATTTTGTTTTATTATATTAGAGTTTCTATTGCTAAAAAATTGAAATTGAGTGGAAGAAACGTTTGTAGCACGTGTTTCTGTTATTTTCTTCTTTTATTTCTATTTAGTACTAAACTAATGATCTAACTTTGGATGATGATGAAAATTTTTAGCATATTGTTTTTTGCTAAATTTATACTATAAATATATACTAAGGTTTTTTTTAACCACTTTTCCTTTAATTTTGAACATGAATTATATCAACTTGATTAATTTCACCAATAAAGAAAAAATCATGCAAAGAAGGGTTAAAAACTTATATTAACTAGGATGTCTTTTCTCCGCTTGTGTAAATTATATAAAGTCTGCATTTGAATTTATATTATTTTTTAAAAAATGAATTTTATACTAAATTATTATTTATTACTCAATAATTATTTATTATAATTTTTTCACAGAAAATTATTTAGTTATTTTGCAGTTTCTAAATTAAATAAGGTATATTTATTAAATAATTTTTAAGCTTAAAGCATTAGCAAAAAATTGAGAATATTTTACAAAATAAAAAATATTTTCATCTACGTAGAAATTTGCTACATGTTTGTTTTTCAACAAAAAAAAGCTCTCATATTACAGCATTAGTTTTTGATTTTTTTTTCAGAAATTATAGTTCAAAAAATTATATAAATGTTACCTATTTTTAAGCAAAATCTGCCGTATTTCCTACTTTTAGTGTAGTTCTTACGCAAGTCAAAGTTTCACCATTTGATGAATCATTTAACACCAGTTTAACAACTTTGGTAAATATGTATCTTAATTTTTTTGGCATGTATCATAGATATTTTTATATGAGTAAAGTTACTTCAAGAGAAAAAATAATAACTATTTTCTGATACAATAGAAAAATTAAATTTAAACGTGTTTATATTATTATGTATTTTGTTTATTAATTGTTGTAAGATAAATGTGAAATATTTAAAATTTGATTCTGTTTAGTTAAAGAAAAAATTAATTAAAACTCAGAAAATTGTTCTTCATTGAATTTTGTTGATATTTTAAAAACTCACTTTCCTTAAATGTATATTTCTTGATGTTCTATCAATGGATATTAAAATTTCTAATTACGAAAAAGAGGATATATAATTTTACCCTTACAATCAATGTAATAAAAAATGTATGATCAAATTATTTGCATTTAAACACACTACTGCTATGCAGACAATGAAAACGAAACCTAATATGTCTACAAATAAATTTTACATTTGGTTTTATATATTAAGCTTACATATAAATATTGTAATTATACAGATTTTTGATTTTTACTATAAAAAAGAAGTAATTTGCAACAAGAGTTACACTTAAATTCAGGTTTAATCGTAAGAAAATGGGATAGTAGTTCAGCATTGGATCTCATGTTAAAAACAATATCTTTATAAAGAATAAATAACATTGTTTTCATTGTGAATCAATTGTATTTTTCTTCTTTTTATTTTGAAGTATTTTTTATTATATGATATTTTTACTACATGCAACAATCATAAACATATTGTGATTCATAATGTTGGTTGATAATGGAAATAAGATCATGAGCAACTTCTGTCCATAAATTCATTTGTGACGGCATACAGTTTCTGAATAGTCTCAGAAAGAAGCTATTATGTGTATTAGTGCATGTAATAAAGATTCACATAATCTATATGACTTTTTATAAATAATATAATATAAACTCTACAAAATATGAAAGAAGAAAATGAATTTTTGCAGACTAGACAATGTTCATACAAAATGTTCAATAAAGTTTCTACTATTGTTACTAATTCCCTTTGCACTCTTGACTCATCGTCCTTTAAAATAACACTTTTAAAATTGAACACAATGGTAAACCAGGATTAAAGCATTTCTTTTCTGATAAATCCCTCACCTATTAACTGGCTAAGGAAAAACAAATTCATGTGTGACAGGATGCATATCACACATCACTAAGAACGATAACATGGAATATATTTTCATTTACATTTTATCCCTTCCTGCTAAGTCTGCTAGTGATTTAAATAAAGTCCTACATTTCTAACACACGATTATGCTTGTCTTATATTAAAAATTTAAGTAACCTTATAAAAGACAATGAGAGACCAGGTGGATCATTAAAGT
>JAPDSC010134657.1:0-16307 GCA_026290005.1 Latrodectus geometricus
CTAATTCATAATTAGTTTAAAGTGCTTAGCTGCAGTAAATTTTCCGCACTTTTTTTGTTCTTTTATTCATAATTCAATCTCAGTGTTTACAAATTATTCCTCATATTTATCAATTTACATTTTATGCAATTATCTTTCAGTAATTTGATTCATTTTAAGTTTATCCTTATCTGAAATAAAAGAAAGATACTCAACTTCTTAATATGAAATCATTGTAACGCATAATAAAAAAAATATTAAATTTATGTTACCAAAATTATCCTATGATCTACAAGTATTTGATGTAACTCAATTAACTAAAATAATATAATCGCATCATAATTTTGTAAATTTATATTTTGTATAATCTCTGTGTTACATATCTATAAAACTCTAAGCCACAAATAAATCAACTATAGCGAAATTGTGTAAAACAAATGATCAAAAAGTCTAAAAAACTTTATTCACTTTAGTTTATTCACAATACATTTTGTAATGATCTAAATGCACTAATTTGAAAAGAAATGGACTTAAAATTCTGGAAGATTAATTAACTTGATTTTGGAAATCACGTCTGGTTATACTTAAATTAATGGATTTAATTGTTGACGTTTTAAGTTTTACATTTCCTATGAGTATTTTAAGTAAAAAGTTTAATATCTTATCAATTCAAGGACAGATTTCACTAATTGAAGAAGTTCACTTATAAAAATATTTGCTTAAAATTATTAACTTTATCATTTGATATAGTTAATCCTTTATAAATTTTTAAAATTTTAATTTACGCTTGTATATTTAATTACTTCACGCTCTAAATAGCTCTAATGCGCAAGAAATTTCAGTAGTTTTATTCATTTGGATGAATATCATGAATACGAACAATATTCATATGTTCCCTTAAAGAATTACATAATATTTCTTTTCTTATGCAATCACATAGACACTGAAAAAAACTGATTTATAATAATGTACTCATGTTTATTCATTCATTTTTAGTGTTGATAGGCTGTAAATATTATCATATATTTTTATTTTCCGTCTTACTTAGAATAAAAAGTAACCAATACAAAAGTATTTTTAACAGTTGGTTATATTTTATTTAATATATTGAAATTGAGAAATAATTTGGAAGGTTAAATAATTATGGCTTAAATTTAAATGAAATTATTACATTGGAAGTTCAATATAAAACAATTTAGCTTTATCATGTGTATTGACTTCTCAATAAGTCAAATCGTTTATTTTATTCTAAAGAGATAAATACTTCTTAAGGTCCTCATTAACGATATCGAATAACGAATTTAATTCTAATCTGACACTTCCTTGTATTTATTAACGACAAAAGGGAATATTGCACGATTCATACTAGTTAATTATTATTTGCTTAATTTTTGTAAAGTTCGCCAAACTTGTATCCGCCGACATAGCTCAACATCCGTTTCTTGGCGAATACAGCAATATTCTCCGATTTCCTGTTATCTGGTTAATGTATTTAACTCCCATCTCTAGAATTGATTTGTATTTATTTTGGTGGTTTTAAATCCGCATTATTCACAACATTTAATCTGATCTTGTGTGGAAAAAATGATAATAAACAAGCAAATCAACTCAAACCTATGTCACACAGACGGAGATATTTTGGTCAAACGGAGATATTTTCTGTTCTTTTATGCCTTTCTCTTTATATTTAGGCCTGTACAAATGCTTGTTGTGAAAGGATAATTGTAGTAAGTACATGAGTTTAATGTATAAAAACGTGGTAAAAATAGAGTGGAAGTTAATTTAAAACTCTAGTAATTTTTAAGTGTAAAATGAAAAATTTGAAAGGAATTGGGACGTGTTTAAAATTCAAATATTTTGGAAAAATAAATTTAATTAGAAAATTAGACTTTAGAACAGGAACTCGTGTTATAAAAATAAAGAATTTGGTTAATTTTTAATTTTTTTCTAAATTTTCTTCAGGAATTGCTATAATTAGTAATCATATTTATTAGGACATACACATTACTTTTTCAACTGATAGTTAAATAAAATTGTCCAATTAAATCTCCGTAATTATTGTTATGAAAATGCACGATAAAGGGAAATATAATGTAAAAATGACTTAAAAAGTCATATCATAATCCTATCTAAGAATATGAACCCAAAAGTTCACTTTTAAAATCACAAGTCAAAATTTCAAATGATTTCTTCATCCATTTAATATATAAATTAAGCATTCACTTAGGAATAAAGATTTATCTGATTATTTTGTAAATGAAAATAATTTTGGAAATGTACTAAAAATTTCTGAAATCTCTAAAACACATTTCAACATTAAATTCAAGACCTGAAAAAGATTAAAATCGTACGACACATAATTATAAAACGTTGACAAGATTTCGAGTTTACTTTTAGGGAAATTTAATGGTTGTTAGATTTTTTATAGTTAACATTTTTCTCCATATATTTTTGCATTATTACTAAAATATATTAAAAATTACTCTGTATTATTACTCTTAAAAATTACTACTTATTTATCTCTTACTCAAACAACTAACCTTTTAAAACTTGTTTTTCAGTATAAAAATATTACAAAGGAGAAATGAAATATAGTAAATAAGATCACTAAACTTTTTTGTTCATAATATATATATATATATATATATATATATATAATGATTTTAAACTATTAAAGCTATTTTTACTAATTGCCATATCAAATAGCATGGCTCAATCACTTAAGCAATGAAGGAACTTTAAAAATCGACTGAGCCTAATAACAACTTTCATTGAAAAATTTAGTTTTAAAAATACATGTTGTTTAAATAATAAAAGTTTAAAAGCTCAGTTATTTAAAATAATTATTTTTATAACAATGTTCAACAATGTATCATTCAGATTCAATTAATGAAAAATAAACCACCTGCATCTTACAGGAAATCTTTATCGAAGTAAGAAAAGTTTTATTCTAAACAGCCCAATGATAAAATGCAAGGCTTTAAAACCCATCAACAAAGTATTCTTCATCTTTTTTACTTTTCTTCAAAATTAGATTTTTGAAGCAACGGTTCCTGACAGTGAAAAATAACTGCATTTGGTTGTCTTGACATAAATCAATTGCTCTCAACATCATATTTGATAGCTTTATAAAATCTTTAAATCCATATTTATTAAACAATGAAAAATCATCTTCTACAAACAGGAACAAATAAAATAATCTTTTCTAAACTGGCTTTACATTTTTTTTCGTTTTAAACAACAAACTATTTCAATGAAACAGTAGTCAATATTAATGTTTTTGAAGAATTATTTACTTGAGATTCAAAACCCAACTGCCTTTAAATAAATATGAAAAATAAGTATAAACATATTTTGTTATCCTTAAATCATCTTTATTTTCATTAGAAAAAGTTTGTTGAGATAAGCGATTTATTGTGTTAGAAAATAATATAATTTTTTTAACTCTGTTGTAGTTCAGAATTTCCATTTCTTATGTACAAAAGTTACGTATACAAAATATTTTAGTACTTATACAAAATATTTCTAACCTCCCAAAATATTTTATGTGCTTTGATTCTCATTAGAATTATTTAAATCAATATTAAATTTATCAACATTAATCAGTATTAAATTTAATCAACATATATATTAATATAATAGAAACCTGTTTTTTTGGCCCTTTTCTATGTAGTTTTTTGCGAATTTTTTAATGTAATGGTTTTGGCATCATAAGACCATTGAAAAGTTTTTTTATCAGTGTATATATGAATATAGTAATGCTTGTACATATACATAATGTTTCTTACAAATATGTACTCTAATAGAGAAATTACAATATTTTCTGCTAGTATAATATACACTGATAGATGAAATGGTAATGTTTTCTATCAGTGTGCATATGTCCTCTTAGCTTCGTTTTTAAGCACAATTTTCATTGTCATCCAATGTCTCCCTATAATTCCTACTCATTCTTCCCGTTCGATGCACTAGCTGCGTGTGATTCGACTCCACAGTTTTTTTTATCGATTCAATTTAGCTGTAATTAAGGAATCATTTTGTAGAATAATTAAAGGTATATTTATTATTCTTTCTATACTTATATGCACGCATTTACATTTTGAAAATTTTTCTCTGTGTAAAATGAAATACTATATGGTTTTTAAGATATTTTTATGTGTAATTTAATTGATTATTGTGTTTGAAAGCACTTTTTCTTACTATTTCGCTAATTTTTGACATCTTAAGATTGTTTATATGCATTAAAAGTATTCTTCAACCGGATTAAATATTATCAGAAATTGTACTGTAAAATATATTTTCAATAAAATTCCTATATAATATAATTCCTTACATTGTAAATATATTATAGGAAACTATTTTTATAAGTATTTATGAAATTCTGAATATTTTGAAGTAGATCCTTGTATATGGTTCCTATCTATTCCTTAAAACAGATTTTAATGTATACATTATAATTCAATTTCTTATATAGTATCTAGTTATCAGAATTAATCAATCATATTACAGGCATTCAATTATGACGTAAGGCATCTATATATTCGAAAAGTTCAATGTAATAACACATTTAATACCCTTTGATAAGTATATCCAATATAAAAATTAATTTCGAATTGGATAAAATATCGTCATATGGGATTTTAATGTTTTTGAGTTTCTGGATGAATGACACAAAAAGTTTATCTAGGGTGTAGAGTCAAATCATGATGTCTTATCTCTCGTAATACAAGCGAATAATATTTTGTTTAATTCGTTATTTTGCTTATTCTTTATGATAAAAATATTATTTTCTTACATCAGTTTACAGTTACAACAGAATTTTTCTTAGTATATATCTAAAAATTTATAAATTATTTTTTTTATATTATTTGTATAACTTTCTTTGATAGTAAAATTTTAGGTCTCAAATATAATAAGTTGATTGATGTGTAAGATATAGAAGTGAAACCTACTTCCTTGTTGGTAATCAATGTGAATTTGCAATAATGAAATTAGATTCATATAAAATTGCAGAAAATTTTACTAAGTGCATTTCATCAAGTTAGGTCTAATCAGTAAAAAATATTTATACAGAATTAATATTTTAACCTTGAGATCACGTGTAAAATATCAATAATGCCTTTGTTTTACATAAACTAAAAAACTCAATAAATGTCTAGAGTAATTTCTATTTCATACATAATGGAGAGAAACAAATGATGTTTATACTACTAGCAACTGGGATTTCTGGCCAAAAGGTATTTTTCAGTTTAGTAGTTTCCAATTTATATCTTTAAGGTAATACAATTTTTTAGATAGGGAGAATGGGAAGAATTTTTTTCATTAAGGCGATAAATGAGTTTAATATAAAGAGAAACCTAAAAAAAAAGCATATCATGCATACATGTAAGAGATAAAAAAAATTATTTTACATTTTTCAGTCTTAATATGCAAAATATGTCTATCTAATACTTGCTTGGAACTGAAATTAAATGTCTGATAAAAGTTTTTGAAAGTAACGTGGCCATAAGTTAACTAGATATAATGTGCAAAAACATTATAGATATTTCATTATTGCTCAATCCCTTTTCAAAAGCAAAATAAATTCTCCATATGTTATTAATATTTAACTATATCCTTTAATAGCCTTATCAACAAAAACAAACGTTTCACTTAAAATACATTATGAGTACTTGTGTTAAATGCTTTAACGTGCTTTTGGGAATTACTTAATCTTAACAAAACAGCATAAATATTAAATAAGAGTGTCAAATCACTATTATCCCAATAACCGAGAACATGTTTTCGTTATGTATTTTGTATGTATGAATATCTAAATAGAAATTTTATCAAACAACTCCCCATAAAATGTTAGCATACTTACTGATAATGCATCACAAATATTTGGTTGTTTTCAACCGTCCTTCTAAGTATCATCTTTTGCGTGCATCAAAACCATTATCTTTGAAGATTTCACGCATTTGATGGAGGGTGCTTATCTGTTTGTTATTTTGCAGAATACTTAGTGAGACAAAAAAATTAAACTATACTGAAAAGAATCTCAACAAGAGGAAATTTATTCCAGTTACCAAACGTAAAATTCCTTACCGGGTTTTATTCAAACTGTTTAACTCCTAAGTAAAGGCCTAATTGTTTTTCTGACAGCTCTGAGCGTGTAATTACATTACTTGATTTGTTTTGTATG
Source organism: Latrodectus geometricus (assembly GCA_026290005.1). Lineage (NCBI taxonomy): Eukaryota > Metazoa > Arthropoda > Arachnida > Araneae > Theridiidae > Latrodectus > Latrodectus geometricus. Next base: position 6,164 of record JAPDSC010134657.1, read on the forward strand.
CAACAAAGTAAGAAAATCTCTCCGAAATTCAATTTGAATAATAAGTAGACGTGAAAGAAAATGATTTTAATTGACTCTTTGTTTCGCAACACACAGAATCATTCGAAATAAGAATTTCGAAAAAAAAATGTATAGTAGAATTTTTATTTGCTTGTGTGCGCACTTACAAAGAATTAGTAGAATTCTTAACGCTTCTGCAATTCCTAATAATGTATCACTGTCGCTCTCAAGAGTTTTAACAAATTGTTGAATGATTTTATGACTAATTCTCGTTTTTATTAGCCTATATTATGATTGTCGACAGATCAAATCTAAATACTGTCAAATAAATTATTCATTTATGTGATTTACTTTTAGTTACAAATGTATCTATTTCTTTTTTTAAACTCTGCATCACCATATTATTTCTTTTTTTAAGTTTTTCCAACTCGCATCATTTTAAATTATTCTTCCTTTCATAAAATAAAATTATTAAATTGCTACAAACACAAATTTATTTATATATAACTATACATCTTCAATTACGAATATTTTTTTTTGTTTATCTTTGACTGAAAAAATGTATTATTAAAATGTACTTTGTTTAATAATGCAGATTTTTTCTCATAAATATATGAGGGCTAATTTTTTTAAGTCAAGTTGATAGTTTGTTCGCAGCTTTAGAAAATATTTTTAAACACAGAAAATGAATAGCAAACGATGAAGGAGTTTGTGTCTGATCATAGCTTTTTGTCTGCATTTAATATAAGCAGCTGTTTTACGATATTTAATAAGAATTTATGAGTTGTAACATCTGCTGCTGATTAAACTATCTGAAACAGGAAAGATATGTGCTTTTGGAAATACTCTTAAAAAGTAGTAAAGAAGCGTTGATTTTTTTTTTATGTATAATTGGTTACAAAATATTTTCTTTCAAAATATTCTCCTTCAAGACAGCCTGTTTCAGAGAACATGGTACACATTTAATGTATATACAAATAAATTATATTTAAGGGAACTCTAAAATCATATATTTATTTTTTACATAAGGATTTAAGTTGTATGTCTCATTTATATACTTCGAAATATTTATGGAAAACTTTCAGTTTAACAACGTATGTTATATAAAACATGATATTTATTTGCACATATGATATATACATGCATTTCTAATTTATTATTTCTTTCTTTTAAAAAATACATCATATTTCTTTCAGATAAGAATATCTTGCTAATTCATGATGAAATTTGGTTAAAAGAAAAAAAGCTCATCAAATTTCTTATATTATATTCAGCTCATTAAATATTTTTAAAACTCTATTGCTAGTATGGTGGACAATATTGATGAAAAAACGTTTGTTAGTCCTAGTACACTTATGGAACTATTGTGATGGGAAAGAAAGTTTTCCAAAATAATATGATATTGGAATTCTTTAAGCAACAAAGACAAATTAAGAGTGATAATTTTATCTGACATAACATTCTGTGAATTTGTCTGATGATAGATAATGTACAAAATCTATCTAATATTGTACTAGTGTCCTTCTATTAAATAAATAGTGATTAGGTGATATTATATTAAACTCAGACATACTAAAGGAGATTATAGGCGTTTAATTAAACTTGGAAACATTTGTCGATGTTATTTTAAGGGTAAATTGCTTTCCAAATAATTTTCAAGTGTGTCAGTGTATTTAATTAAATGCAAAGCTTCAGCTATCACAATTTTTATCACAATACTCTAAGGTAAATATGATAAAAATAAAAGTAAATTTGTCTAACAATATTATTACAATGAAATGCACGGATAAATTATGAAATTATAATACATTATTTTAATTATATGATTTCCCAAGATTTTCATGGATGTAGATTTCACATTTTATAGTTGTGCCTTATTCTTTAAATCGCAACTACTATGAGAAAAATACTTCCTAAAAAGGTTCTCGAAAAATATGTGGTCTCAATCAAAACAAGTTTACTAAATGTCACATAGAACGCTAGGGTTTCAACTCAGATGATGAATAGGACACTGTTTACTATGCCAGATCTGTATCCTGTATAATATATTCAATTGTATACAAGATTATTGTACTATACAGATAAAATTATATATTCACACGGAACCATGGCAAAGCATATTGGAATGCTTCTCTCCAAAGCCGTAGATCACATATTAATGTGAAATAATGCTTAACAGTACGCATTATTTGCATCAAATTTACATCTATATCCTCTAAAAGAGAAGAAAATTTAACAAGTAGAGTGTAGTTTTCATTTAATCACATCACATTATGATAAACATTATACAAATAAATCTGTAATTATGATAAATTTTACATTATAATAGATTTATCTGTATGATTTTTATCCTAATGTGATGTGATTAAATGACTATATGCAGAAGCAAATTAGAATAACTGTAGTTGAAAGAAGGAAGAAAATCGTGTGCATATAAATATGAAATAATATATGCACACAATTTTCCTCCTTAAAAATTAAAAATTTTCCATAATTTCATGAAGTTATGAATGCAATTCTACATCAAAGCTGCGTTATACGAAGGGTATTAATAGCATCTTGCTTGATTTAATGATGTTAATCATTATTAACTTAAAATAGACTAATATTTTTAACTATATATTAAAAAATTATTACGTACAATGATGTATTTTATGCAGAAATTGTAAGCAAAAATACGAAAAAATGAAATTTACTGCATTATATAAATACTTATAATCATTTTGATTAAATTTTTATAAATCAGAGTTTTTAGCTTACATTTCAGCCTTCCCAAAAGATGACAAAGATTGAGGTTGTGCATTTATATACCTATTTTTAGACATTGATCCTTGTTTATCGAAGACCTCTTACGACATCATTATTATGACCTTTCATTCCCAGTCAACTCCGATCTTCCTTAATCACCAACTATTAATAACAGATGCCTCCGAGAAACCGCAGAAAGCAGTTGAATATGATGTGACATTAAACACCCGAGCATTTATTGAGCTTCTTGCCTGAGGATTAGGATACTCCTATGCAATCCCGCAATTCTCCCGAGATTTCAAAAACAGAATCATCTATTATTTCCATGGGTTTTGTTACATTTTCCCTACACTAGACAGGAACTTTTTTCTTCCAGCCAGAGACTTTATTTGATTTGTTATTTCCCTTAATGATCTGCTGAGTGACGAGAATTAAAGGAAAAGACTCGTCATTTTTTTAGAAGGAAAAAGATATTTTTTTCTAATGTAAAGTTAGTTTAGACTTATATACATACACATGTAAGCTGCCTTATCATAAAATAAATTAATCTTTTTTTATGACAGAAAAAGATATTTTTTGTAACGTAAAATTATCTGAAACAGAACAAAGTGCAATTAAAATAAAAAAATATATGAAGCAATATAACATTTATGTTTACAAATATTTATTAAAAATGTCTGTAATATGTATTCTAATGAAAGATTGCAACTGAATATTATATTTGTAGCGCAACATATATCAAGGTTATAGTGGTGAGGGTATTTCATGAATTGCAAAAATTGTTATTTATCGAGTGCTTATTTGCTTAGAATTTAATTATTCTTAAATTGTATCTTACATTAAGTTTTCATGAATGTGTATTTCATTCATTTCAACTAGTGAATGCACATATTTTGCAAAACTCAAATTTTATTCCAAATAAAAATTTGAATTATTATAAGAATTTTCATAAATTATATTTTTGTAATAATTTTTCATTCAAATTATTTTCAGAAAGAATTTATCGACTTAAAATTTTGACAAAATATTTCATTGCAAATATTATTTAAAAATTTTGAAAATTATTAAAAGTATTAATACGTTAATGTAAATATGATTAATATTTCATCCAAACATATTAGTATTCATAACTGCGCCATGTTTCATTGTGAAGGATACACTTTTTCACATTTTTATATAAGTTTTTTTGTTTATTTTTCAAAACTATCTATCTGTATTCTGAAGTTCACTATATATATATATATATATATATATATATATAAAATATATATAAATCTATATTTTAATTTTAACCCTCTTATTGTAAGTGTATGATGCACTGTATTTTCCTTAAATATTATTTGCATAATTTTCTTCATCAGAAAGTATAAAATAGTTTTGTATTCCCAAAACTTTTTCTAATGTTTTAATTATTTTAGTGTGAGTAAAGAAAATTTTTGCCTTTTACGTATTTAAAGATGTGATTCCACTAGAATCATAATTTTTCTTACATAAAACTTGTATTCTTGCTTAAAACGTGTTGAATATTTGTGTTTTGTTTAGAAGTTTGTATTACATTTTAAAATATACTTCGCTACATTTTAACTTCTCTTTAAACTTTTACATTCTTGAATATGTTATTCTAATTATATTTACATATATTACGCAAATATTATAATTTTATATTTTATACTCATGTACAGTATTTTTCAGTTTTTAACTGATTAATTTATATTCAAAAGTATTATAAACTTTTCAGGTTTTTAAACAGACAATTAAATTGAAGATTATTTCATGTACAGTATATTCATACAAAGTATATATTATTGATAATTCACCATATTCATAATAAAAAACTAGTATTTTGCAAAACATTATAGAATTGTTGTTTTTATTGGTAGAATAAAAAATATTGGAATTTTTATGCATTTTGTAATGGGCTGTTTTGAAATGTCTTTGGTTTCATATTTGATATTATATTCCAAGGGATCAATAAAAGTCGTAACTCAGAATACTTGAAAAAAATAGAAAATACATTTATTGATACATACTTCCTTTGCATTTTCACTTACATATATATATTCAAGAGATATCTAGAAAAAATTAATTTGCTTTTAAGCAGAAAACAGTATTCAATTACAGTTTCAAAATTCATAAATATTTAATTTGCTATTTACGCCATTTGCTTATTTTAAAATGTTTTCCTTACTATGAAATATTTTTCTTTCAGATTTATTTAGACTAATACAAAAATACCTTCTTTCGAATAAACTTCTGCAAAAATAAGTATCCAACATTTAACTATCACCCACAAAAATTTTACATCTGCATTAAATTCTGTTTATAAGCAAATACTAAAATATTATTGCGATCTACTTAATAGTTTCTCACCAATTTACTGCAATTAAATTTGCAACAAAATTGATCTGTTTATGCATCATAATATTTATAAATGGATAATTTTGTTCTTTGTTTGCTGTATGATATATGGTTGCTTTAATACTAACGTGAAACTGTTTGAAAAGTGTCCCGTTAACGTGGAATTCAGTTAGTATTTAGTTTATTTCAAGGTTAATAAATCCAACTATTCCAAAGAGATGATTAGATTTTAAAGCTCAGATTCCATGAAATGGTGGGAAGATGTGAAATGTAGTTTTACTTATATTTTATATATTCTTTATTTATCTAAATATTGTGTGCAATAAGAATAATTCACAGTAATTTTTATATATTCAATTGATTCTGTATTTCCATATTTATTTTATAAATTTATGTAAGTATATATATAATCGAAGTTTGAAACACCAATCAAGATTATCTACAGAGTAACCTCGAATAGATTTCTAATGAGGTAAAATTTGAAATTGAATCCATGTTGTTATATACATTTTTTTTTAAATTGGAAAGTATATGAAAAAATTGTATTATAATTATTATCTTATTTATAAAATACTGTCTCTCTTGAATGAATGTTATTTCACTAGATAATTTTATTTATTTCTAATGCCTGGCCACTAAGATAACTTTCAACTTTCAACTTTTAACACAACAACAGTCGGAATTGTTGGCAATTTATACAGTGGGCCATATAGTGGGTTAGCAATTTTTGCCCTGAAGGAAAAAGAGCCTTCATTGCTTTAAAAGAGAGGCCAATCAGAAGATTTTAGACTTTGCTTCCAACTTCCATCTGTATTATTGTATCTGGAGGACATTAAAATATCGATCTGTTTTATATGACCTTGCCCCTTTTGACGTACTTGACATGTTTTCGCTTAGGTCGGGAATACAACTCACTACCTTTTGATGATAAGAATGACTCTGTTTCAAGCCAGTCTTTTGTGCCCTTTCTCATTAAACATAAATGATTGAATTTCTCAAGAAAAATTTGTTAATTTTTATTTTTAATTAAAATTTAAAGCAATGTTACTTTTTAAACATATATTGAGAGTACAAAATAAAGAGGATAATAGTTCCAATACATTTTATTTATTAATGTATGATTTATTTTTATCAAGAAAATAAAAGGGATGTTAACGAAGAAAATAATTCATAAGATTGATTATTCTTGAATCATTTTCAGATATTTTAAATTAAAAATCACTACAAGAAAAATATTTAATTTTTGCTAAAATATTCAGTTAACTAACATGAATTACTTTATAAAATAAAATTAAAAATACTAACATGTCATTAACCTTTTTAAATTTATATATTATAAGTGGTAAATTACTTACTGCAACATATAGTTACTTACATTTTGGGAAATTTATCTAAATAAAAAAAAAAACTGTTCGATTATTATGTATAATATATTCATGAAATATTTTTTATGTACTATTATTGACTAAAATATAATATAAAAAGATAAGTTTCGCAAAATGTCTAAATCAAGGCCTGTTATATATATAAATCAATTTTTAAAATTTGCATAACAAATATTTTCAGTTTTTTTTTTTTTTTTTTGTCGTCGAGTGTTAGCCAGACAGGCAGTATGGGTTCGCTGCTCCGCTCTTTCAACTGAACCGTAATTGGGTGTGGAGTCCGACTTCCTCAGTACACACATGCCTTAGGAACCCGTTTATAGGGTAAGCAACCATTCACACTCCGTTCAAACAAGGAAAGGACAAATACAGAGGAGAGAGAAAGAGAAAGTATATCCATGCCCAAACAGGGATTCGAACCCAGACCTCCCTATCCGCAATCAGGCACGCTAACCACTAGACAGAGTAGGCGGCAAAATTTTTTGTCAGTTATATATAAAAAGTAGTAATCTCACTTCAGTATACATTTTCATGTGATCTGAGGCATTACTTTATGATCTAACATAAGATAAGTGCTAAAAAAGCTGGTTTTTCCAGAAGTGAGTTGATTTTAATATCATAGTTTGGGGAAGAAGAAATCCATTATTTTGAAGTGATATTCAAGGCTTTATTTGAATGTTTTTGAATAACTTTTAGCGAATGATTTCAAACTGTTTTGTGACTGATTTTTAACTTCATGACAGCTAACATGCTGGTCAAATTCGGACATTTTTGTGACTTTATCTATATTTTTGACGATGGGCCCACCTGTGCGATATGCATCTTTAACATAAAATATACCTGAATGGAATCGATGAAACAAATGTTACTCGTATGTTACAGTATCAGGACCATTAATAAATACCATTCTCGATTTTCAATTGCCTGACTTGTATTTTCACCTTTATTAAAGAAAAACTGAATATACTGACATCGATTTTTAACACCCTGTACCTGAAAACTGAATGGACCAAACAAAAAACAGTAAAAAAATGTTTAATGCGAAGTTGGATCTTTCCAATGTGTATAAATCTGAAATCGTATGATCGATACTAAACTATGTACCGAACACAACAATCATCGACTGTTTTTTTAATCGATGATTGTAGTGTTCGATACACTACTTTATACATTTACTTTATTTTTCTTATGTATGATTTTTCCCCAAATTAATATTATTCTAATTCCTTTTACTATTTTTACTTGATAATGCGGCTGATTTCAATACTTTTTTTTAAAAAAATTCATTTTGTGTAAATTTGTTGAGCTCAAAAAATTTTATATTTAACAACCTTAAAGATTAGAAAAAATATCAGCCAAAGTAAGTATCATAATGGTCAACTGAGGCTGATAAAAACAACTAACAAAATTATCCATTTTAGTTTAAATTTTTAAAAAACGCATTTAAGTTACTAGCTTATAAACTAATGTGAAAACGTTTATTTCATTTATCATTTTTCATATAGAAGTTTACTTTTCATTAATTCAATACCTAACATAGAAGTATAATTAAAAAATTAAACTTTTTCATCAAGAAAATAATTGTTGTCCGTGAGGACATAAAATGTCATTAATTAAGTAATGAAAGCTAAATTGAAATATACCTTGTACACTCTCTCATTATTCGTAAAACACAGATGATTTGTCTGTTATAATACTATATAAAAATCACGGTGGCTTTTGCATCATTTATTATCATATATTGTATAAATTGTTAAAACATTTTACTTAATTATAAATTGAATATCTTAACTTGTTATTATTAGCTGAACTTTGTAATATATTAACACAAAAACTCTATTTAATGAGTTACTAATTGGAATTAATTTTATTAATATGTTTATCAGTTTAAAAATATTTTACAGTGATTTGCATTAGCAATATGAATTGTATGGGGTGGATCAAAGAAATTTAACTCATCTTAACTGGAGTCTTCATAGCGCTTAATATTAGTTTACACACACAAGTTTAACTATTAATTTGGTTAATTACTCCACAAGTTTAAATATTAATTTCGTTATAGTGGACTCACGTATATGCAAATATTCAATTTGAAAAATGAATTTCACACCAAAATTTGATAACAAAAGAAATGAATTTTTTTTTTACAAGGTAAATATTTATTAGAAAAATGACATTTTATTGAGCTAATATACTAATGAAAGAACATAAACAAGAATTGCTTTTTAAAATAACCTAATTAAAGCATTTTTTGTCACACTGTATGAATAATATTCTTTGAAAATCAAAAGCTAAATTTTTATAATTAAAATTTGTATTTAATTCATTTTGAAAAAAAGTTACTTCGGGAAGTGAAATAGGAATAACGAAGAATTAGTAAGCATAAAAATTCCAAGTCAAAAAATCTTATTCAAACTAAATCATGTGACAATACTCTCTGAAAATTTCTATAAACAATAGATTTAAACTTAAAAATTTTTCTCCCCTGGGAAAATTATTATATTATGAAAAAAACAACTTCTGTTTAAAGAATTTTAAAACGGGATTCTCTTTGTTTAATTTTATGTTTGATAAAAGAAAAGTCATTATGCAAATATCTCGCAACATAGTAAAAATGTATTGAACTGAATAATAAAAAAGCAAAAAATTTTAAAATGTGCAATTTTTTTTGACTCAATAACAATGTTTTATGAATAAAAATATAGCGAAAATTTTAAACAATTGGAAATTTACTACCAAAATGAGGAAACTAATGTGGTATTAAGCCACGACATTAATATTACTCAGAGTTCTTGGTCCATGCTTAAGTGAATATTAACTGTTCTTCAAACAACATAAAATAACTTAGGCAATCTGAAGGGAGCAAAACCAAGAGCATAAATGAAACAATCAATGTAAAAATGTCTTCCATACAGTTTGAAACTAAATGCGAGTCAGGGAGTAGAAAAGACAGCGTAACATTCCATTTCATTGCGCGCTGACTTCAGAAAAAAATAATGGATGACACAATAAAAAATGAAAAAAAAAGCTAAGACTGCCAGGAAAGATAAAAGCCCTTCTTTGCGGACCACTTCTCTTCGGGGGAATTTCTTTCTTCGTAATAAAGCATTGCATAGCACAAAGAATTTCCACAATGGTTAATGAAAAAAGAGAACTCATGGTCTAAGTAGCAGAGCATGAGCGCCATCATGGGCCATAGAAACCGTGACTGAAAGTCACTGACCTATGAGTTTAACACACTTAATGTAGCGTCAAAGTACTGTTAAGCATTTATGTGACAAAGTCTAGGGCGCGGTTGTATTCAGTTTTTTGTTCAATAAAAATCCTCGAGTTATGTATTCGCAATATGTCACCGCCACTAATTCGGACAGACAAATGGCACTCATAATGGGGATGATGATGATGAGGTAGATTATAAATCATCGTTATTGTACTTCAAGAAGGAGTATAATTGGGATGGGAGATCCACCTTAAATTATAATTTCCTAAAAAAACATGCCAAAATTATTTTCTTTCGAAATGAAATGTTGGACTTACTAAAGAAGTTATATACAATTCCTTTATTTTCGTTAACTTTTCAGTACATTTTGGGGTTTTGTATCAAATTAATTAAAAATTCAATGAGTTCAATAATTTTTTATTTGAAATTGATCAAT
>JAPDSC010134659.1:0-10441 GCA_026290005.1 Latrodectus geometricus
GCACCCTTTTGGATGACAATCTGCTTGTTACGTTGTGGCAGTTCTACAGGTTGGACACCTGTTAATTTCAGGACGACCATCCCTGTTTTCATGTTTCGAGGTTAACCAAGGCTTGGTATGGTGCCCATGGAGTTCTTCGAATAAACTGGGCTGTTCACAGCCCAGACCTGAACCCTATCGAGAACCTCTGGGACGAGTTGGATCGCCTAATTAAGGGGTGCACTGCCCGTCTAGAGGTTATGAAGAATATATTAATTCAAATTTAAGCAAACAGTATCTTAGATATGGTAAGTAATTTTTTCTTCCGAAAACGTTTTAGTAGTTTAAGCACAAAAAACTTGTAGAAACTCCGATAAATTTTTGGATTAATGCAGTTTACTCAAATATTTATTGTGAAGTTCATCAAAAAAATTAACTTAAAGTGTTTGGCCCATATCTGCAGAATCGAACCTTCGGTTTAAATATCAAAGAAACGAAACCATTGAATCTATATAAAAAAGTTGCTTAAATTTAAATAAATTTTGAGATGGTGATGGTGAGACAAATTTTGAAATTGATTTTGACTGATGTATCAGAAAACATTTTAAGACTCTAAAAAATAATTGGAGAAAAATTACTAAGCAGATGGTAGACTAAGGAAAAGTTCACAGTTAAAAATATAAAGATTTTTTTTGTGCAAATTATGTAAATATTCAGTAAATCAATATATGCGTTTATAAATTTGGAATCTCATGATAGCGATTTTATACTTTTTAAATTCAATTATGTTAAAATATAAAGTCAAAAAAAGTTAAAATGAAGATTTCTATCATGACGAAATCAAGAATTTATGTCTATGATCATAAAAATATTTTATTTAGAGAAATATAAAAATTTAGTTTCTTTTGAGAATAAATTATAATCATTTTTGTGCATATTCTTAGAAAATTATTACAGACAAAAATAAACAAATATGAATAGTGTCTGGAAGTTATAACAGGACATCTGAAAACTGTGTAAATTGAAAATCATAAAACAAAGGAGAATTTTAACAAGTAAATAAATACAAAAAATAATTTATTCATTGATAGTTTGTGGAAATTCATAAAAATACATTGAGCAATATCAACAGATTTATTATGATACTTAAATGCAAATGCACTATCATTAAAGAACGAAATTTTTTATAAACCTAATATTTATCATGTTTTTTTAAGAAATCTTTATAAATTTATGTATTATATTTATTGTACTTAATTTGCTACAATTTTGCTATTTTCAATTAATAATATTTAATAAAATAACCCTCAAATATAATCTTTGAAAAGAATCGGCAAATGAATAGTTTTATTTTTTTAAAAATGTATGAAAGCATTAATCACTCAGTATCTTATTCGATGTTCTTACTTTAATGCGATTTAAATAAAAATTTCATTGCAATTCTTGATCAAGATATAAATTAAATAGATATAAATTTTAAAATTTCTTTTGTGTTAAGAAAGAGTATTGAATTAAAATTTTTTAAGTTCAATTATTTTCCCTATTTCAATTTAATTCAATATCTAATTATTAAAGTGAATATAGAAAAATATATTATATTGAAAATGTAGGTAAATGAAAAAAATAAACAAAAGCATATTGAGAAAATATGTTATATATCATAAAATTTAATTAAAAAATATTCATTTTGTTTATGTGGAAGAAACAAGAAATATTTATAAAAATATAAGGTTTTTGAACAAGATAATTTGCTTTATCTTTTATGAAAAATTTGAAAAAAATGTATTGATTGCTGAAATATTTCTCTATCATCACCTCTAATGAGGCTATTAATATCATTTGCCTTTAAGAAAGAAACAGTTACGGAAATATGTTTTTTTTGGGCAATTTTCCAATTTTTATCCCATTAAACATATTTATTTTTTCAATTTTATTTTATTTGCTTCCTTAAAACTTTCCTAACCACATTAATTGAAAGGAATGATTACGCATAAAATATAATCTTTTCTCGAAACTATTATTGCCCATTCTAAAAATTGTCCATAAATTAGCTAGTTATATATTATGGTATTTTGGTGTTTAGCTAGATAATGTTTTTAACTTACTAAACTTTTAAGTCATAGAAAAATAAGCCAAAGAAAAATAATCACTTTTAATATAATGATTTTTTTAGCGGCGAGTTCCTTCCAGTTCACATTCATTATGATTTGTATTTTAGCCCATAAAATCCATATTTATTAAGAAGTCATTTTCTTTTTCTCTAAACCTAACAATAAAAGTGTCTAAATAGTTTATTTTAAAAAAAAACAATTTTTTCCTACATCTGTCTTCTGCATTTTAGCCCTTAAGGGACAAGTATCCCGTAAAGTGATAAAGCATAAAATGAATTAAAATTAGAGTCCGTAAAGTTATCTTCAGGAATATTTTATACAATGAGGTAATTCATGAGTTAGTCACCTTTCATATCCCCTGGTACCACATAGAGCAAGAAGTCGAATTTTTAATTCCATTGAGATGTAATTGCTTTTGCAAAAAGTCGTGTTCTTTAAGCAAACAAGAAACAAGTAACACCAATGTGGTACAATTATATATAAACTTAAGAATTAGAACAATTATAGTCTTTCTTTAAGCAGTTGTCAATTTATTTTTGCATGTCTTGTGAATATATGCTAACAATGTCACTTAAACAAAATATATAGATACATAGATCTCAGATATAGTATAAGAAACTTGGTTAAGATTCCAGGTTAATCAAGACATGTGCTTTTGACCCTTACTAAAGTATTGATACCGCTTTTTAACTCCACTATATTGAATACATCATTATTTCTTTAAGTCTGATGAATTTCTGTTACGTTATGATTGCAAATTACTATCTCGTATTTCAATATTAGATCTGCAATTGCTTAACTATGCAGAATTCCCACACAAAACGTTTGGGATGTCCTTATAAATAGTAAGTTCTTTAGAATCTTTTTTTTTTTTTGTTTTTTTTTATTTTATTAACTCTAATTCTAATATTGTTGTAAATAAATTAAAATGAGCATTTAAAATAATGTGAGTAGTTTAACGTTTTATCTTCCTAATTGTTTCACTTCAATTGCTTTATGTGTACTTCATTCAATGAGTACTTTATTTAATTATGTGTACCTGTGTATTGTTATAATAAGAAGGCGCTTAGTTTTGAAAGTATTGAATTTATGGTTAACTTTGGTGAAGCATGTTCCTCTACGTAATCACTACTATAAAAATTTAGGAGCGTTCTTCTTGTACCATTTTCATTTTAGTAAATTTACTATTTGTGAAAGTTATCAATGATGCTCGAATTGCATCTGTTTGAAATTTTTTATATGCATTATCCAATTAAACATATTCAAAAACCTTTATATTTTCTTATGTTGAATTCCTACCATCGTAAATCTGATGTGCATTTTAATTACAAATTCTATGGTTTTTTAAATAGTAAAAATTAAGAAATTCTAAATAAAGCACCATAATTGTTATTAAATTCATATACAGATAGGTATTGTGTTTGAAACGAAATGTTAAACAGATTCAGTAAATTTTTTAAACAATTATTTACCTTATATTGCTAATACTAATTATTAAATCGATCCGAATTTTTTTCTTTATCATTTCATTTCAAATTTTGATTTTTCAAAAGTAAACTTGATTGTAAAAGGATGTCAAAAGAAGTTTAAATTATTATTCCTTCCTTAAAATTATTGATAACTTTATCATGATACTGTGTTTGGAGAACCACTCTTTTGTGTTTTGTAACGATTTTCTGCCATAATTGTAGTTTTATTATCGTCACAATTTTTTTCTGTGGACACTAAAGCTTTCAGTTAAATATTAAAAGTTAGATATCAAAGAGCTGTGTTCTAAAACATTATAGTTATCAAATATTTTATAGGGAGTTTCATATTCATATTTCATCCACAAACGTTCAAAAAATGTACGTGAATCTGTAGTGATACTTCAAACGTCAAAAAACGAATTATCTGTAATATTTATTAGTTAAAATGTAATATGACTAATAATATCTATTAGTTGCAGGGCTAGAATTTTAATTATTATATAAAAAAGTATAACATTTTTTCAAAACATCGTTAATATATAACTGTATTGATAACATATAAATGAAAAACAAATTGTGATTTTGAAATCTAAATTTTTAATAAGAGTAGGAAATAAAAACAAATAATAAACAATTGCATCTACAAATCAAATGATTATTTTGAATAGATAATTTTTTTTGCAATGAATTTCCTATACTTTAATCCTTTATTTCCTGATTAGTTTTATCACATCACAAAATAATAAATACGTCACGCCTTGATAAGTTAAACATGCTTGTCGATGCCCATTAATATCTGATGCAATATCAATTTTAATTTAAGATATTTAGATTAAAAAATATATTCCACTAAACACCGTCGTTTAGTTTTTTTATTAGAATATTTATAATGGTACATAAAGTGATAAATTTATTTTTTTCTCTTAAAATATTATTTATGATTTTACGCAGTTTCGAGACGCCCTGGAAAATTTTATTTTAAAAGATTTAAAGCGTACTTAGTAAAAGAAGCTTCATGTGGTATACTTTAGGTAAAACAATTTGATTATAAAGCTTTTCAGACAGGCAAACAGGTCCTCAAAAAATTAAAAATGTACATTTAAAATTTAAATGTAACATTTTTTTTCTATAATGCATGTCATAAGTTTTAAATATAATTTATTCCAAATCTTTACAACGTGTATTTAAATTTTTATAACTTGAAACTTTTTAATAACAAATAATACATATCTTTTATTCTTATACACAACGAGATATGTCTTTATTTACTTACATACTGTATCTGAAAGAGTGAAATTTAAAATTTTAAATGTCTCTTTCAATATATTTTCAAAATTTTCAATAATTAACTGATTAAAGTTGATGATTTGAAACTACTTATATAATTAAAGATTGATTTAAAATTAACGTACTGGAATTGGTTTTAAATCTTTCAGCACATATTTTACTCACATTGTATACATTTACATATAATAAACATTATAACCTATTGCACGCAAAAATCATGAGCGCATATAACAACCCCGTTTCTTTTTGAATTTAAAATTAAGTTAAATTGTTGGCAAATTATAAAAAAAAACTTTGATTATTATTAAAATATTTTCATAATTATTTGGCAATTATAATTAAAGTTAAGTATTTTAATAATAATATTATGTAATTGATTAATAATAAATATAAATACTTATTATATTTATTATTATTATTATTTATTATTATTATTATTATA
Source organism: Latrodectus geometricus (assembly GCA_026290005.1). Classification (NCBI taxonomy): domain Eukaryota; kingdom Metazoa; phylum Arthropoda; class Arachnida; order Araneae; family Theridiidae; genus Latrodectus; species Latrodectus geometricus. Next base: position 5,289 of record JAPDSC010134659.1, read on the forward strand.
AAAATGCACATATATATTTTCTGAAAAAAAGCAAAATCAAGTTTGCATGCATATTAAAATATCTACAACATTATTTTTCTGTAGAAGTCATTACTAAAGTATAACAAGCATAAAAGAATTTTTTCAGTTTACTATACATTTCAAAACATATTGTGATTTGAGATTACACTATTATTATAATTACAAACTAATTCTATACTATTATTTTCAGTAAACATACTGACCCTTTAGAAACTCGATTCATGATTTGCAATTCGTCATGATTTCAGAAAAAAAATGATCTCTCGGTGTGCCTAACATTAAAATGTACTGATTACTTTATATATTTTCTTGTTTATTACAATCAATAAAAAGGCATTTTGATTAGTCAGAAGACTAAACTAATATCTATCGTAATGTTTCCTAAATCACTCCCTCTTTAAATATTTTACAATATTCATTTTAGATATCTAATCTAGTTATTTCAAAAGTTAGATTTAATAGTTTATTTGATTTTTACAGAAGTAATCTATGTTATTAAAATTTAGTTCAACAATTCTGTCTATAAGAATTTGAAATCATAAGGAACAATTTATTTTAATAATTTCTTTCCTTTTTTACTCAATTTATTCTTTTATACATCCTATTATTTATTATATTTATAAAATAATTCCTCTTTAATATGTGTTTTACTTTATTATAATCAAACCTATATTAAAAAATAAAATTAACAAAAACATTTCTAAACTACAGCAACTTATTATAAACTTTTCTCTTTCCTATTTATACAATACATCATTACTACATATGGGAAGATAATTTTCTTACTCTTCTGAGTTTTTTGTAATGAAGAAAATACTCCTTCTCTAACTCTAAAGTTTACGAGTCATAACTTTTCCGTGGAAGAAATATTCGGTTCGATGGCCATGGGTGAAATAAAATTAAAATAAATGATCCTCTGATCTCATTCACCATAAAACTTTCCATTCATACATCTAAATTAACATGAGTGAAAAAAGGAAGGAAGAACGAAGTGGAAGTGGGAAGTAAAACGCGAATAAGGAAACTACGGTTAGAAATTAATGGAGATAACTTCCGTTTTCCTTCGGAAATCTTTGTTCCTCCAAACATGTTTTGCGTTATTTTTTTCTTTACGCTTTGTTAGTGAACATTGAAAACAACTCTTTTATTGGAAAAGCTTTGTGCCTTACCTCCTTGTTAACTTAGGAGTTTCAAGAGGAGAAAGGGAAATTTCAAAATACGAAAATTCGAAGATAAATTCAATAGAGACTATTAAAATAAACTCTTGAAATTTTATAAATATTTTTGAAAAAGGCAATGCTTATATTCAACTAACTGGATTTCTAACAACCAATTGTCTTTTAAAAGTTTAAAACTAAATTTTTCAGTGATCTTTTAAAAAAAATTCTAGTTAGAAAGAAAAATAAATATAAAAAATTAGTTTATCTATAATACTCTTCCTAAAAGCAAACTTAGTGTTAATTATAGTTATTAATTAAAATTTCTATTGAATTACTAATACTACTCTAGAATTCTTCAGAGTATGTTTCATAATTGTTCTGTAAAGTGTAACGAGTACGTTAAAAATTTCTTGAAATTAAAACAATCATCAAAAGGTAAAACTAATATTAGATTAAAAATAAGTTAAAATATATTTATGTCATACATTTAAGTAAAATTACATAAAACATTTTTATGAAATAAATGCCATAAAATGATGTAATTAAACTTAATTTATAAATGTTAAATTTCCTTTTTTTTTTTTTTTAGTGGTACTATGCAAATAACTGCTAGTTAATTTCAGTATATGTTCATGTAATATGATTTGATGAGATGACACACCCACAAAAGCCTTATAGCATAAATATTTATAAGAATTGCAAATTCTTTTTTTCAATTATGGTAGTATGCAAATTCTTAATAAGAATTGCAAATTCTTTTTTTCAATTATATATTAAAATATTTATAAGAAATATTTAAAACAGATTTTTAATTACAGATTTTTAATGACACAGTTTCTTAGAAGAAACTAGAATGAATTGTTAATTCTTTTTTAAAATATTTAAGAAAAAGATTTTACCTTTAAAAATAAAAGAAAAAAGTATTAAAAGAGAACATTTTTTTTGTTTTAAGTGAAAATATTTTATTTGTTTTATAGAATACTTCTTGTATCTTCATTGGAAAAGTTGGATAAATATAAAATAAACATTTTATGGTAAAAATTTAATACCTAGTAATTTGAGTGAATGAGAGGAAAATTATTTTCAATGAGTTATTGTATATATCAAATATACATTACTTTTTTTTACAATTAATGTATATTTCATTTGCATGCTATGTATGGAATGACATGTCAACACTTTACACGAATAGTTTTTTATAATGAAGGTGCTGTCAAATGGGCACGTTCTCGTAACCGAAAAGTAACAGCTTCTATTGCCGACACAACATAAGAACCATTATTGGTCAGTAATAAATGAGAAAGGACGTAAAATAAATCATGCTCGCATTGTTATTTAAATCAAATGATAGTTCTTTAGTGTATAAGACAAATATACGGAACGCCTGCTTGATTTCTTCATTTAAATTATGAAACCAATTTCGAGGCTTTGATGGACCACCAAATTAGTTGCCTCATTATCTATATTACCAATATATGACTACAAATACGTCATCCGTTCCAACACTTGTAGAATCGAAAAGTACAATATTCCTAATGGCCGAGCATTAAATTTTTTTTTTTATAAAAAAATCAATGTAGCATTCAAGAGAAGAAAATAAAATAATAAAAATTAAATAAATTTCACGCATAAAATTTGGTACATCAAATATTCATTAAAATGTCCCCATTATGTGGTTTCTGTATCAAGTGAGAAATCTTCCCATTTCCCGATTGTTATTTAAAATTTCTTAAAATACACTGGTGTGTAAATATATATATATATATATATATATATATATAACTCAATTAAAAACATAATTACCAGTTTTATGTATTAAATTTGTAATAAAATAATATTAATTAATAATATTAATTTCGTAACAATATGAGAACATTTTATGAAAACGAAAACATGTTTCACTAAAGATTAAGTTCTTGAAGAGTAAAATAAATTGAAAATCGAATTTATAGATTTATAGATAAATTGGGGAGCAGAAAGTGAGCAAGTAAACATGTATTACGTTAATAAATAAAACGAATGTGAAACAGTGAGTTATTTTTTAGGAGAAAAACTTTTCTATCAGTAGATGCATAGTTTAAGTTGATGTTCAAAACTGCATAGATAATTGTTCGGAATAAACACTTTCCTGTATTTTAATCCTCTATTGGCATATATTTAAAATATACTTTGTAGATTATTAAATCATGAGTTTTGAAGGCATTGTAAAATTTTATACTACACATTCCTTATAAATTGAAATAATTTTTATAATTATATTGATTTGTAAAATGCATATTATTCTTTGAGGAATTAATCATTGTTTCCTCAGAAATAAATATTTTTTTATTATATTTATCTTAGTAATATGAATATTGATTTATTAGATCAATAGGTAAAACAATGATGCTTAAATTAGACACTTATTTTTCTACTGCTGTTTTGTAAATTTTTATTATTAGTTTCAGAAAGCTCCATTTATAAACATTCTGAAGTTTGCTTAAAAAATATTAGGAAAGTATTTGTCAATTGGAAAAATAGGATTTATTGCTTAAAAAATCTGAAAATGTTCGAAATAAACTATTCTTGTTTTGCTTTAATCATATAACTATAATATAATCACTAAATAAATCATTCAATAGCAATAGAATACATATGTTCTATTTCTTTTGAATACCTATGCCAACAACAAAATAGACAATATTTTTTCTTTTCTTAAGACGAAAAAAAATTGTGAAATTAATTTTCGTTTTCTTTCTTTATAAAAACAAAATATTCAAAATATTTGTAACTGTGCTACTGTCTATCTTATTTGAATAGTAACATTCTATAGGCATTTTTTAATGAATACTATTCTATGAATATAAGAATCATTTCTCTCACCGTATTATTTTTATAAAGTTTAAGGCATTTGAGATATATTCAAAGAATTTTTACAGTTATATTAATCAATAATAAATGCTTAAAAATTACTATCTTTGAAATATGTACATTTCTTAGACAATTAATTCTTAATATTGCAAATTAGTTTTTGACATTTGAAAATTATTTCGAAATGGAATGTGTGTTCCAATGTTTGCTCTTTATCACAATAAGTCAAACAAATTAACAAAAATTAGGTTGGTAGAGCCAATCTCTGGACTAGGTTTAGGGAAGAATTCAAATGCAACATTAAAACAGTACGTCAAATAAATTGACAAATTTTCGTTTGGTTAAAATTGTACGGCACTTGAAGCCTAATTGAAATAGAGAACCTGCAAGTTAAATGAAGCAGTAGAGAAGAAAAACTAATTACAAAATAGTCTAACTTTTCTAAAGAAAGCTTCTTTAGAAAAATTTGGGGATAAATTTTACTATTTTTATCTTATAATAAATTGACTATATAACCCATTTTGCTATCCGAATATGTTCTGCTATTGACACGACACTCAATTGTAGATGAAGACCTTCCTCATAGATTTCTTCCATTCTGCTCTGTTCTTCGTCATGAGAATCCAGTTTGTAAGTCCCTAGATGTCAAACTCTTCCTCAATACAGTGTTTTCATCTTAATTTAGGCCTTTCCCTAACTCTGGTTCTATTGGCCTTATTTAAACATCCCGTATGTAATGTTAGAAGGTTTCAAACGTTAGATGCTGCCCGAGGTAACCAATATAACTTGGATTTTCAGATCAAAAACTTACAATTCTTCTAACTAATGGTTTAAATGATTTCATGTATTTAAAATTATTAAAAAAGGAAAAAAAACCATATTTCACCTAGATTTACATATGATCCCGAAACCTGGGTTTTGACGAAATCGAAACAAAATCGTATCGCTATCAATGAAAGAAAGAAGTTGAGGAAGATAATCTGAGCAGTATATGTTGATAGTATGGCGACATAGATAAAACGAAGAGTTGCACTGGATGACTAATGAGCTGGCATAATTAAATTCGTTAAAATTAATCTATAATAATAAAAGCAAGTGTAATGTGTCTGTCCGTTTGTCTGA
>JAPDSC010134662.1:0-28918 GCA_026290005.1 Latrodectus geometricus
CCCTTTATCCTTAGGTATCAATAGCTCTAATTTATCCTGAAATTAGAATAATTACCTATTTTTAATGAGTTTCTGAATAGAAGTGATATACATTTTCAATTGAATAACTTATACTCTTTTATTTTCAGATTTACACCATTTTAAATCAGAGACATTTACACATAATTTTCATGACTCCATTACAATTATTCAGTTTACATAAAATATTTTTAGTATTTGATAATTTTTAAGATATATAATAATGAGTATATATATGTCATTGATTAAATTACATTTAAAATATTGAAGCTTTATAAATTGCATTTATTTAAAATAATCTGTGCTTCTGCATGATTTATACTGATTTGAACATTTAAACCTGGAATAAACCTGGAGTTTGTACAATTCCTGAAAACAAAACAAAAAAAAGTGTTTCAGAAAAAAATTTAATTTTGCACAAAACTTTTGTTTGGCTAAAATAACTAGCTTATAAAAAAATATGCTTTACTTAAAATAAATTACTTTTTATTGATGCTTAATTGTAACCCAAGTGGTTTTGGTTTAATTTAAGTAATTTTAATTTTGTAAAAAAAAAAAAAAAAAAAAAAAAAGTGTAATGGTGTTTTTTCTTTCCCCTATTCCTTTATTTTTGTATTTTATGAGATGTCAAGAACATTTTTCTTAGTTTTCCTTTTTAATTTTTATCATCTTTGTGTATTTATTTTAAAATATCACTCTGGATTTTGGGCTGCACACAAGTACAAACCTTGAAGTATTTAATGAAGTTGACTTTTGTACAATGCATAGCAAAATTATTGATTCACCTACATTTTTTGCTAGAGATAATTATTTAATAATTGTTATAGCTACCTAAGCAACAAAGTCCAATTTTATAAATATTGGCACAAAAATAATTTGTAAAATTTGACTTAGTGCCATAGTTTAACTTTGTTGAAAGAGCTCACTTTTTTTTATTTAAACTGATTTGAACACCATATATTTAAATAAAATAAATTGTCATTATAGCCTTTCACTGATTGAATTGGGAGAGATAGATGTAAAATCGAATAGAGAAAAAGCTAAATTTTTAAACATTCTATATAATGTTGTAAATAATTCTAACTTTATCCACACTTTGGTTAAAACTATCCAATATCATTATTTACTGATCATATAATAGTAAAAAAGAAGTTTAGTGATTTAATTTACTGGAAATGGAAAATAATTCCAAACTTATATAATATATAGAATAAAAATCATAAAGAAAGATGATTGAAATTTATAAAGAAAATAATGATTTTTGATTATATATTTTATCAATTGGTCATTATTTACCCCTAACCTGAATTCACTAGATTGTGTGGAGTATATTCACAAGAATAATGTTTACAGATTGAAGATTGTATAATTGTACTAGACTTTGAAAGAAAGCTATATCCTTCAAATGACATAAAACGAGACGTTTGAAAAAAAACTTGTAGGAATCATGCTAAACTGCATCAATGAGTTCATTAATTTTTTAATTGAACTTTTTATGAATCTCTCATTTAGAAAAATTGCTTGTTAATTGAAAATTAATTTTAAGCTTGATTCCATGATCTTTTCAGTTTTACGTAATTTTGTTTTCCTCCATAATTTCTATGATTTTTATATTATTTATATATTTCTTTTTCATTGTATAAGTATCATTTATGATATTAATATATTATAATTTATACACAGTTTAATTTTTTCAGTTAATAAAAAATTAATGAACAACATAAATTTCATTTTGCAAACCTGTCATTTCTTTATGTGCAAATTGATGGGTATTGTATTTATCTTTATGATTAAAAATCATTATTTGGGTAAAATTTTGTTTCTTTTATCTTATTTTTTATAGCATGTCTTCCTAGGGTCATTTTTTAATCTGATAGATTTCAATCCAAACATAATAACTGAAATTGTGTAATGCTACCTTAATTCACAAAATCAATTATCTTATTCAGTGTATTTAGAACACAATTGGTGGTACATTTGGCCACCTAATCATATTCTTAAGATTTATAGCAGGGCTAGGCAGACTTTTCTGAGTTACAAGCTTCTTTATTTTTTAATTTTCTTGTAATGTCCTTCAGTGATGGCCTGAGATTAAACAAGTATATTTTTAATAATGTGCATTATTAAAATTACTAATCACCCTAAAAGTTATTGGGGTTCCCCTTTATGCCCTCCCTTGATTTAAAGTAACTATTTTAAAGTACCTGTTGAAGTGCCGTTTACTCATTGTAACATTTGATGCATCATTATAATCCAATAGTTTGTTTTGGATCTTTACTTTTGTTATTTCAAGTGTAGTCTGTATCAACTACCTTTAAAACTTAATTTAAAAATAAAAAGATCATATTTTTTATACTGCTTTGTTAACCAAAAAATATAAGGTGAAATCAACCTTGTCTCTATATCTTTATAAAAAAAAATATATTTTGCTTAAGATTAATATAACCTATTGTAATTTCTTTTTCATCATTATTTAATTTTGGGACATCTCTTTATGTTTAGTGAGAAATGCTGCTGTACTACAAGATGCTCTAACAACTCGTGCTGGAGTTATAAAGACTGAAGGATCAAGCAGTTTCATACCGGTGAATGCTTCATCTTTATCTCCAGCTCCAGTAGAAGTTATTTTCAGTACACCTGACATCTCTCCTTCTGCTCAAGCAGTATCATCTCCTGGAAGTAAGGATGGTATGTCTCACTTTATGAAAAAAATATATCAAGAAACTTATTTTTTGACTAGATAATTAAAATTTTATTTAGCATTTTATAAATTTAAACTCTTTCTGTATTATAATGTTTTCAAAAGAGCATTTGTAATGAAATAAAATTAATATAGCCTTTCATGAATTATATGGCTGTGTTTTAGATTTTACCATCTAGTTTTAAGTGGTTGCTCTTTTTTATGAACTTTTAATTTACAAACACTCACAATTTTGTGAACTAGTAGCTGGTCCCTAATATAATTCCTTAGATGTAAAAACGATTTTAAATCCCATTTATAAACTAAAGTTTTGAAAAAAATTTTATGAAGTCATTTTTATTCCTCTTTTGTTTGCATTTATTTTTCATTAGACAATTGGAAACTATTGCTAACATTGAACTTCTTATTTTTTTAAACAATTCTTTTAGAATTTCTCCTGCTTGATCTAACTCTTGTTTTATATCATCAAAGTGTAATCAATGATTTCAAATGCAAATATCGCAGGGTACTTTTGCAAGGAGTAGATCCTGGCTTGGAGTCTCCTTATGAATTTTATGTTTCGGGCATTTTGCACCTAATGTTGAAATGATGCTACAGTAAAAAACGATATCTAGGTCAATTTGACAAATTTGCTTATTACCACTTTAATTGAAAAAAGCTGTGCTCATTTACCTGACAATTTGAGTAGAAGCAAGTTACTTATCCCTAAACTTTGTCAAAAAAAAATGTTTTGTATGTTTATTTAGTTGTAATTTGTAAGCATTATTAGATGATTAAGTGATTAAGAACATGTTTCATGAGAATGGAAACTAATTTTTAGATACCAAACAAGAAGAAAATCACATTATTTTATAACCATCTACAAAACATTTGGATAGCTGATAGGAGTGAGATGCATTTTTGAGAAAAACAACAGGAAAATACTTAGCTATAATTGAAAAATGTGTATCTAAAAAAAATAAGTTTGAAACTTTAAATTAAAGGATTACTTTGCCTGATTTTTCATAAAATGAAAGTAATTATTTTTAAGTATAAATTTTATATTACATATGTAGTGCAGATTAAATAATTTTATTAATAATATGTTATTTTCTAGCTATGTATTTAATAATACATTTTTAAAGACAGTGCAGTTTGTAAAAAATTTGTTTTAACATCTAACACTTATTTTACTATTTTATCAGTCTCTACGAGTTCGTAAAAATGAGCTTCTATTGTATGTACTTCTTTAAATATTCTACCTTAATGGATATTTTATTATTCTGTAGGTCTAAGTCAAGCTTCCAGTTTGGTTCCGCCAACCACTGCATTAGTTGTGCCTTTCTCGACCTCAGGTCCTTATTATCTAGTGACACAAGGAAAATACCAGGAAAATGGTGATACACTGTCAGATTTTGTAAATCTTGTTTGTCAAGAAGCTCGCAATACTAATTCAAGCCCCCAGGTAGTTTATAAATCTTCATTTCTCTGAACTTTCTTCTTTCCAATTTATTAAAATATGTGTATATGTATTTTTAGATAACTCATTAATAAAATTTGACTGCACAACTTAAATATTTTGTTACAGTTTAAAAAAAAATACTCAAAAATCAATATTATAAATTTAAAACATTTTCTTAAACAAAATGAAACAAAAATTACAATATAATTGTTTAAAAACAGATTTTTTGTGACCACTGAAATTAACTTGTAACAATGTGAAAAATTGTGATATTATAAATAATTTTTAAATAAATAAATATTACAAAATTTAATTCTCTATCAAAAAATACTGAAAAAATTGCATCATTCATTTGTTAAATTTTGCTTCATTTATTGAAATTTGTTTCTAAATTTCTATTTTTTTCTTGTACTCATTATTTTGAGAAATCTTTTGTTCTTATTTTAAATATAATTGTTTGTACAAAAACTTTAAATATTTAGTAGTAGATTTGTGTGTCTAAGACATTATGGTTATAAAAAACTGCATTTATTTATTGGATTATATTTTAATCAACGTGTTTGCTTAGCATAAAATTCTTTGTTGAAAATTAAGCTGATAAAATGAACTACAAAAAGTAATTTACTACAATAACGAATTTGTAGTTTTTTTTCCCCCCACAAATTATTGTCTTTGTACATGTTGCATTACACTAGTTTTCCAAGTTCAAAAGCAAATTTGATCAAAACTATAATTCTGTGGGAGAGGGGAAAATAGTGTCATGAGGTATAATTGTAATGTTTTCCTTTTTTCTAATTTTTACAAATGTTGATATTCTACATTAGTTTATACACCCAGGAAAAAATTATTTTAAACTAAATTTGTTCTTACAAAATTTTAGTTTTTATAATTTAGAATGTATTCATTCTGCGAAAAACAAATTTTTTTTTGTTTGTTATTATTCATTAATTTTGTAACTTAATAATTATGTAGTATATATAAAATATTTTTTTAAAAACTTAAGTTTTAATGAAGGTAATAAAACCAATATAGATATTTTAAATAGCATACATTTTTGTATATTTTTAATGTATTACTTCAAAAAGTCATCAGCCACATTTGTAATTTCTTTTCTTTTTCAGTCAAGTTCTGAATCTGATGCACGTAGTCCACCAAAAATATCTCACTTTTACACAAGTTCTATGTTGCCACCTCCACCACCTGCTCCTGTTGCTAGACCAGTAGCCATTATCAGAACTTCAGGTTTTGCATTATTATTTTCATAGAAAAATACTTGAATATATAAATACATAAATTTTAAACCAAACACTGAATTTTCCATAGTTTTCCTGTACTACTAACAATTCATTATTTTTATTATATGTATGGATAAATGATATAGTCCAATGCATATGGAAGAAAATAAAATGGACTTTATAAATTATATTTTATTTGAAAAAAACTATTTTATATGACTGAACCTTTTGCTATTGTTATCAAAAATTCAGATACATAATAAAAATTCACTTTAAATTCAAAACAATCCTTATTTTTTGTTATTTTTATTCAATTTTTTTTCATTTTTAATTGTTTTTAATTTTGTATGCATAATAAATTATAGCATATTAAAATTTGTATTTAAAAATATTAATTTTTAAGTACATATTTAATTTTTTAAAGACATTTATAATTTGCTTTTGACATATTACTTACAAAAATCTATCTCTACTACATTTTCACCAATGTTCTAGGAAATCATCAAATTTTTAAAAGATATCAACTATCTTTTTAATTTTTTCAAAACTCATTTGCTTTTTTGTGATTTTTGTCTTTAAATTTCTCATTTATAACACTCCACCTCAGAATTCATCATGTTTTCCCCCATTTCCTTTCAATTATTTCATCTACTATTTTTGTTTAGTATCAATGATATATATATTTTTTAATTTTTATTCTTAACTGCTATATTCAAGCTGCCACATAGTTATTTCTATTATTTGATTTTAACTAATTATTTTCATTCCAAAAAAGAAAACTTATTTTTTTTTTTTACAATTTTCAAGGATTTTCTGGAAATTACTAATGTTTCATATGTCAGTTTAATGATTTAATTTTCAAACTGACCATATAATTATTAAATTAAAGCTTATGCTAAAAAGCAATCAATATAGAAGTAGTTAGTAATATTTAAATTATAGAGATAGGTGATACCAATGTGCCAGCTTAATTAATTTATATGGGATATTATAGAAAAAATACATGATGTTGGTATGAAGCTAGAAATTATAAATCATTTTTCATATCAGTCAATAGAAAAAGGTATATTACGATATTTTGTGTTAAAAATATTTCATATTTAACTATTTTCATTGTGATTAGTAATAAATCAAATAATTTAAGTAAAATGCAGAAACTTCTTTTACAGAACACAATATATAAAGAATATATATCATTGTTTATTTGCAAATTTATCATGCTAACTTTTAATTCAACATTTTTGCCATGATACTATTGTCCTTTGAGTTCTGCTAATTACAAAATTAATCATGATGATTATTTCTATAAAAATTAATGGTGATTTTCGTTTTATCAATATGTAAGAATTTGGAAATTTATTATATATTTTAATTTTTTATTTGCAGAAATTCTCATTGTAAATATATCTTTTCTCATAAAACTTATTTCCTTTTTAAATCCATACTTTGAACATCATGAATAAAATAATGAAAATCATTGTCAAATAACATGATTTCTAGGTATTTTATTATTCTTAAATTATTTCTTGAAATAAAAAATAACAAACTTAATGTATTTTTAGTATTTTAATAGGAAATGATAATTTCTTTGTAAAGTCAAGGCATTAGGGAGCTTTTTGTCTTGACACACAAGTGAATTTAGAAATAGGTCCTTAAAAAATTTACCTGAAAAGTATGAAGAAATTGTAATAAAATGAAAGTATATATTTTAAATTGGTTGAAACATAATTTCAGTTTCCTTAATTAAAAAGAAAGTATTTAAAACATTTATGTATATAATTCAATGGCATAAAGCTATTGATATTAATTGCATTAAAAGTCTGTGATTATAAATTATTAATTTTAGGCAAATAAAACTTTCAGATACTTATTTTTTTCTTTTTCTGTTTTAGGATTGGACACTGTTCCTCCCACAACTTCACCTCCAACTTCTCCTCTATCACCTAAATCAGAACCTATGCAAGAGGATGATTCACATATTCATCCTATACAAGAGGAAGATCCTAGGTGTCATCCCTTACAAGAGGAAGACGTGCATCCACAACTAACAGATGAGGATTCTCACTGTAATCCACTTGCTGACGATGACCAAAGGTGCCATCCTATGCGAGGTGATGAGGATCCACGCTGCAACAGTCCTGTTCCAGATGACATTTCTGATCATCCTTTATCACCTCCAAGTTCTTCTTCGGGTAATTATTGTGTCATTAATTTTCATAAGAATTTTTTATTCTGTGTTAAGGATTGAGAAAAAGTATCATGAAAAAATTCTTTAACAAACTCAAATAAGTCTTTTATTTAATGAACTCCTATGTAATCATTAATTTGTTGTATTCAAGTTTTAGAAAATATTTTATTTATTTGATGTAAATTTTAAATGATATATTTTTAAAACTTACAAAAAATGGATATCTTAATTATGTCATGAATATTTTGTGTTTACAATTTTCTCTTAAAGAGAAAAGCAGCTAATATCTCCCTTGACAATGAAACTTTTCCACCTAATTGTATTGGGACTCCTATAATTCTAAGAAATTTTCCATTCTTTAATTTATCATATTTTAAGATAAAAATAAGCTATACTTATTGGCGAAAAATGTTTAATTTTGTAGGTTTGCTGTATGTGCATCTTAATTTTCTGAAATAAGAGTGAATTTGAATTTTAAAGGCCAAATTCTAAACATTTTCTATTTACTTACACAATTTAATCCTATATGAGCCATTTCTGTGATAACCAATCATAATATCATTTCAAACTCTAAAAATTTCAAAAAGGAAGGCCATTGTGCTTGTGATAGATTGCTATATTATTTCCCATATCATGCTGCAGAACTGCTAATTACCTTATTAAATATTTATTGATGGTATCTATAGATGGAATAAAAGTGAGATTTCATTGATTTATGTCTTCATTTTTTTTTTACTTTACAAGAACTGTATGGGAGAAATTTTGTATATGAAAAAGTAAAGCATCATAAGTTTTAGGAATTGTACTAAGTTTTTTTTACTGCTAGTAATACATATATAAACTTAATTGAAATACATTCACATTTTTAATCTTTTATCATTAAAAAAAATTATGCATTCTGATCTTAACAGCCTAAAAAAAATTGTTTTAATGAAAATTGATTGCCATAAATTCTTAATTAAATACATTTATGAGTGAAGTAATAAATTTCTTTTGCAAAGTTTTGATGATATATATTAAAAAGATAGTTGGTAGATATGTGTAGTGGTGTGTGTTTTCTTATTACATTTTTAACTAAAAAAATTTTCCAGATATTTTTTATATATTAGCAAGTTAGTTAATGTAAGCTAAATTTTTCATTGAAATGACTAAGATTTTTCATTTATTATTAATTTGAACACTTCTTTTGTAATATGTATTTAACTTTAATGACTTTATATCTTTAATTTTTAGGACCAACTGTGAGTAATGCAGATACACCCCCTTTGAGTCGTTCAATTCTTAACAGCCCATTTACTGCTCTAGTCAGGTCAGAACATACATTCGCCCACATACACCCACAAGCGCAGGTAAAAAATAATTGTGTATGGGATTTTTTGCATATTTTTTCTTTCTTTTTATATAATTACTTTTAAAATTTGTTTTAAAATACATGACTTTACTTAGCATTTAAAGTAGAATTTTTGCAATATTTTTAAATTGTGCTACATTATATATATTATTTGCCCCTGAATAAAGTATCTCTTATCATTCTAAAATTTTATGATTATCATATGACTATAAAAGCTGAATACAAGCTGATCAATATTTGTAAACGTTTAATGCAAATATAGATACATTGGGAAAAATTATTTTGAAAACATTTTGAATATTATTTCTTTAATTTTTGGAATATTAGCTAAGAAATAATAATATTTTATTCATAAAAGTTTTTTAAAGAACTCAATATAATGTATGAAAAGAGTTATGTATCATTTAGTTAGTAGGCAGATTTTTACTTAGAACTTACTATTTATGAATAACTTCAGGTGACTATTTACAGTTAATTTACTGGATAACTTTCCCTTATTATTATTATTATTATTATTTCCCTTGAAATTATTTTATATTTACAGAACAAAGTAAAACTTTATCCTTAATAAATATAAAATAACATTAGATTATTGTACAATTGTAATTAGTAAATATAAAATAATTTTAAGTATTGCATACTTCAAATATATAAAGAAATATTTTCTAAAAACATATTATGAAAATAAAAATATTATATTTTTCATGTAAACATTAAATTGTTGTTCAAATGGCAGATGAGAAGAATTGTTTAATATAGTGAAATTAACAAAAACGCTACATAGACAAATACAGTATAGACTATTTTTATACATTAGTATAGGGTTTTGTATGAACACATATTTCTGAAACTATGTTAATATCTATAATATCGATAACCTAAAACTGTAAAAAAATCTTCAAAATCATTTCAAAGATCAAGAATTGTAGTCTTTAATTATAGTTTCCTAATTTTTTAGATAAATGAATAACAGGTTTTTTTTAGTTTAAGTTTTATTTCTACTTTTTTTAATTATTAATGCAGTATGCATATCGAAAGAA
Source organism: Latrodectus geometricus (assembly GCA_026290005.1). Taxonomy (NCBI): domain Eukaryota; kingdom Metazoa; phylum Arthropoda; class Arachnida; order Araneae; family Theridiidae; genus Latrodectus; species Latrodectus geometricus. Next base: position 9,975 of record JAPDSC010134662.1, read on the forward strand.
AAATGTCATTTCAAGGAAAAATAATTATTTTGTTGTAAATATTGTAATATTTTAAGCCAGCATAACTTTTTTTTTTCCAATAGTTATTTTCATATCCAAACATCAGCCCATTAAGTGGTGTCATAAGTCCAACAAGCTTGTCCATGTTCACTTCACCTGTGACAACTCCACGCACCACGCCACGTACTACGCCAATACCTAGATGGAGTGGACAGTTTGTATCTATAGATGATAACATTGATTATAATGTGATGGCAAATTTAATACACTGCAATACTTCTGACTCTGATCCACCCCATATTATTGGTAAGTGTATTTAAAAATTCTAAATTGAAATAAGAAATTTTATTCACTTTTAAAAATTTCTTTGAAAATGTAAGGTACATTTTATAACCTTTCATTTTCAATTTATTTTCTTGTACTCAATTTATTTTCTTTTTCTATAGAAGTGCAAAACTGACTTATATTTCTCAAGTATTTTAATTTAATAATGTTAATTAATGTTAAAATGAGATTGTTACATTAAGTAACAATGGTTGTGGAAAATTTTTTTTTTTTTTTTTTTTTTTTTTTTTTTTTTTTTTAAATATTTTTCTTTCACTTGTTGGTTTTTTTATTTGTTGGTTTTGTAATTTTTGTTAAAAATAAGAAACTCCTATGTGCCATTATACTAATTAGTAATTCTTCCTATCTTGAAAAAAATACTTATTAAAATGTAATATGCTTTCAGCATCTTTTAAAAAAATTTTTAGGAATCTCTATTAAGAAAACTATAATTATTTTGGCTAGTAATGCACAAATAATGCTGGCTCTAAAAATTTGTCAGCATGCAAACTGATTGTTGTGGATTTTCCTATTTTCGATTGATTTTAAATATTTTTCTCTCTTATTTTAACTTCCTATTTAGATTTTTTATTTTTAAACTCCTTACAGTTATCCAACTTATTTTTATAATTTTTTTTTCTATTTATTGCTCTTTCATTTAAAACAAAAATTCGGGGGTTTTTTTTAATGAATATATGTTTTTATAAAATGTAATTGTTAAAGTTTTTGGAGTCTATTAATGATAAATAGAAAAATTAGAATTATTTTAAAATATTAATTTTTAGGAAATAAACGAATTTCATAATAATTTATATTTTTAAATGGGAAGTATAAATCCATTTAACTAAGCCCTTCAAAACATGTCTACTTTATTGCCAATGCATAATCTTGAGTGTGCATAACTTGAAATGTTTAATTTGTTGCTTTTAATCTTTAATTGCTCATGCATTTTTTATTGATATTACAAATTGTTTCATTTCAGTTAATTAAAATATTAATCATATCTGAGTATGATTAAACTGATCATAATATTTCTTTCTGTTTAATGGCAAATAACTTATTTTAATTTTTAGATTAATTATTTTATACTTATTTGAAATGCTTAGCTTAATGTTTTTATGTTGAGTTGGCTTTTCTCAAGTATTTAATTATTATACAGAATTTTTTTTTTCCATGTCTTAGAACGCTTCTTCCCTGTTGTGCATTCTAATGAAGCAGTGGATGCAAGCAGTCAAACTGGCACTGCCTCCCCCATTCCGATGAAATCAGAGGCATCATCTTCATCATCATCATGAGTTGTAATTCATGAGGGCACCAAAAATAAAAACTCGCAAATAAACTGTGGTACTTCTCACTTCACCATTTTCTTGAGCAATATCAGTGCTTTTAAAATACTTCTTAGATCTTATTGTAGCAAGTGTGGTTTTAAAATGCTTCTATATAATATATTTCAGAAAGAGTTTAGTCCAGTATTGCTTTTAAAGTTTGTGCAGAGTCTCCAAAATGAATGTGAAATATCATTTTAAATGCATTGAAATCAGCTGATATTATTATCAGGACTTCAATAATTGCTTTTAAAAGGATTTTTTTTATTTAGATGAGATATTTTTGATGAAACAAAAAGGAAATCTTTTATTTTCCTACCAGGCTTATGAAGTGAATAAAGCTATCTATTTTATTGTTTTTTAACATTAATAGAATTTATAATTTTACAGAAAATTTTTATATATGTAGATTAGAAAAAGTAAATTTTACCTGTTTGCTAAAAGCTTCACAAAAGTAAAAAGAAATCAAGATAATATGCAAATAATCATTGCACTCACAATTTTATGATATAAATTTGAACCTTATCTTCTTGAATATTGTATTGTTTCAAGCCTGGAGATATTAAATAATTTGTATCTTTAAGTAAATTTGTTAAATTTTCATTTTTTAAAATTGTTTTTTGCTTTTTGTTGTAAGGGATTTGTTTAAAATGCTTGTAACATTGGCTTTATAGATCTCTTTTTTTGACAGCAAACTTTAGAAGTTGTACTGTGATTATGTGCATGAATCTCCAGAAAGATTTTAAATCTTGTAGTAATAATTTTTTAAGGAACAATGAATTCAAAATCTTGAATCAGAACTTTATAAAACTGATAAATTATTTTATTATTAATTTTATAATAGTTTATTATCCCAATAGATTTTCTTATTTTAAGACTGATCTGTATAAAATTTTAAAAAAAAAAATCAAAAAACTGAGTTTATAAATTTTGCATGAATGGGTGGATAGTGTAAAAAAAAAAATTATTGAAAAATAATGTTTAATATCTCTGTTTTTCAGGAATTAGGTGCTTTTGTTTATGTAGAGGGCTAGTCAAATTAAATTTTATTAATAAATGTGTAACGTTTTAAGGTGCTATTAGGTAAAAAAATTTAATGTTTATTATTATTTTTTTTAATTGCATTCATGTTCTAGATGAAGGGGTGCTAAATTTTTGATTATCTACATTTAAAAACTTTATAATTCTCTTATTGGTCTCCTCAATAAAATAATTGAAATACTAAAAAACTTACTTTTTCTTAAATGATTTATTTTATTTTGATAAAATCAAATTTTTCATAAATCCCATATTTCTTTTAAAAGTATGCAAAAATGCAGTATAAAAAGAACAATGCATGAGTCTAAGCCAATATGCAAAATGGATGGGGGGATGAAATGAACCTATTTTGACAGCATAAGGCATCATATAGCAAATAATAAGAATCATTTCTCACAAATGTGAGAATGAGTCTCAAATATCATGAAATACTCAAATTTAAATTATAAAAGAGAAATAATTATTTTTTTAAAAAAATACCAGAATGAGAATCTAAATGAGGTTTAATCTATTATAAAATTTTTATTAATAATTACGAATGGCAATCCAAATGAAAATTGCATATGCAGCATTGATGTCAATAAATTTGCAATTGAATAGCATCAATATTAGTTTATCAGACCCCTAATTATATTATAATTAAATTTTGTTATTATAATTGACCACTTTGACAAACCCTGTTATAAATCAATTGTTAATTAATTAATTATTTTAGGTATGTAGCTATTTATTTATTGTGCAATAAATTCAGTTTTCGTGTGTATATTGAGTCATCATTTTTATAATTTTTTCTCTTGTAATTTCCATTTAGTACATTCCAACAAATTTTAATTATTTATTGTGAAAGTTTTAAAAATAAAATATTGAATAATGAAAGAAATAGTTTTAATTTTAGTTGAGGTATGTAAAGAAATTTTTATTATTTTAAAGACATAGATTAAATAATGCTTTTTAAAAGCTGTGAAACGTTTTGATCCTGATTTTAAAAATTATATAATTCTTTTATCAAATCCCTAAATTTGCAATCTTTAAGATGAAAAATATTTCAGAATTTTTCATTCAAATATTAAAATTCATCCCAATAAATTATTTATTTTAGGTATGTAGTCATGATTTTTTTTATATAACATTTATTTTAGTCATGATTTTTTAATATAAAGTTTATCATTAAAAATTAATCTTTAAAATATTCAGCTGATATTAAATTTTAGTATAAAACAACTTTTATAATTTGTAAATAATTGATATAATGATGTTGCATCCCTATTTGGATTACATTTGATAAAATAATTGTAATCAGCCTATAAGTTCTGCTCACAAGCACTGTTTTCATTGTCTTTCTCAGTCTCTGCACACATTTTAAAACTCTAAACTTACCTTTTTGATGGGGGAGAAATTTTGAAGCATGGCTTAGCCTATTCTCTCTCAGAATTTGGTAATTTAGCCAAAGGTATCAACTGTGATACTTTAGCATTACAAACTCAAATAAATATAAATATATATAATATATGTAGATTACTTTATAACAGATTTTATAGAAAAATGTTCAAGTCAAAAAGTGTGTTGTTCAAAAAAATTTTTTGTTTGATAGTGGTTGTGTTTTCTTTCTTAGAATATTTTTGTTAATTGCCATGACCAAAGTGTATTTGTTTTTATTTTTATAGAATGAATACATTTATTAAAATATTATTGAAAGCAGGTTTTTCTTATATATATATATATATATATATATATATATATATATATATATATATTCCTTTTAAAGCATACAGTTTTAATTGCTCAAATGATGAAAAATATTTGTGTACTTTTTAAATTTAGCAACAACTTTGCTATTTCAACTGTGTTCAATAAAGTTTATCAGTAAATAGCATTTGAAATTTTTTGTTATTTTTCAGCTGTAAAATTTATGTCTCATTAAGTGATATTTATATCATAGAAATGACCAAAATATATAAAAATTTAAAGTAATTTTATGAAATATGGATAATGTATAAAAAAAATATATATGTTCCTTTTTATAATGCCAAAGATGTGAATTTCATAATTTGCGATTTTCTTTTTCTGTTTACTCAGTCTTAAATTTAAGAGGTGTATTTGTCTGATAAGAGAGAGCACTTTTTGCTTATAAAGTGCATCTATTTTTCAACATTAGAGGCATAATATTTTGTTTAGTGTTATCAATTTATTAAGGGATTGCATTTGCTTCATGGCTAAGCTTATTCATGTTTTGAATATTTGTTGTTAATACACAATTAAAAGTCAGCCTGAGGAGTTTCTAAGTTGGAAGTTAAGAATAATATATATTTATAGTTGTGTGACTATAGTCAACTAAAATGTATTGCTCTTTTGTTTTGAATTTATCTGTAATAGAAATAGAATTTTTCGGTGTTTTCTTATTTTCAAATGAAAGTTATAGTTTAAAACAGCTTTAATTGTAATTTTAATGTCAGGTTATTTTTAAAAATATGTCAGCATTCATAGCAATTATTTTTATTATACTTATCAAAGAAAGGTGTTTCTGTGAATAAAAATGTGAAATTATTAATGTCTGTGATATAACATTTGCATTTCATACTCCTGCGTGAATATTTTGTACCTGTTGTGAGTTTTAAAACTTTGAAATTATCCTCTGTGCTGGACATAAATGTGTGAAACGTGTTTGTACAGTTTGATGTTCTACAATGTTTTTATTCGTGTCAGCTTATTGTTTTCAATGTTTTTTAGTCTTTCTTGTAATTTTCAATTTTTTAGCCTTTAATTAACAAATTAAAATTTATGAATAAATGATAACTAATGGCAATAAATATGAGGCATATCATTTATGTAAAATTTCTTTTAGATAATATGTATTATAAGATAGACTTAGCACCACTTGACAACGATTGCTGTAAAAGAGAAATGAATATTGAAAATTACATATATAATGAAATATTTATTTGAGCTTTTGGCCATAGAAAAAATTTATAATTTTCTGTGTGAATATTATCAAAATTTTTACTTATTATAAATTGTTTTATTAAAAGACAGCTTCTTTATAAATTGTACAAAGAAACAATTTGTATAAGTGTTTAATTTTATTAATTTGAATCTATTTATCTATATAAAATCAGCAATATAAGATAAATATTTTATTGCAGTGGTCTCCCTAAATATATTTGCACTTATATTCGTATCTTCTTACATTAGCCTACACTTATATAAATAAAAAAATATTTAAATGTTGCACACAAAATAAAATTGTATATTTCCCTATTATATTGTAAATTTTTGAGTAATAATTCCTCTAAAATTTAAACTTTTTGCAGTAATTTTAATTCATATTTTTGAAAAGTTTACATCCTATAAATTTACCAATGAACAAAAAATTAATTATGTATTTTAAAAAATTTCTTTCATGCATAAAATGGGTGAAATTTTATTTTTCAGCCCATTTTTAAAAATATATGTTAATTCATGGGTATATTCCAGTGTGCCTTTTTCTCCTCTATCATCACCCTTTCTAATTGTACCACTGCTTTTATAAATACAATAGTTTCTTTTGTATTGATTGCATGTTAAAACCAACATGTAAGTGATTATTAAAAGTCATTCTGTTTTAATTTTTATTTATGCATTGTATAAAATTTTATGTGTGTAGTAAAATTATAATTTTATAGAAAAAGGATCCTTTCTAAATTATTTTTATAATATTGCTATTCGATTGTCATTTGTGTCTTGTATAATTGTTTCTGTAAATGCTGTATACAAATTATTTTCTAATGAGAAGTTTACTTTTAAAATTTTAATATTTTCATGCCTTCAATTAGCAATATAAAAGCCATTAAAAATATGCAAAAAAAAAAAAAGTAAAACTTTCCTGTAGTCGCATGTTAGTATTCATTAATTTGAAAAGACTGCGTTATTTTTGTGGACTTGTCTTCCATTACATTTATATTTGTGCGTACTGTTTTTATGTTTTCATAAAATGGCTCTATGAAATGTGTGTATATTGTAAATACAAAGGATTTTAAACTTTAATCACTGCTTTACTAATCAATTTGTATTATGTTGTACAGAAATGTTTTGCATAACATCAGAGTATTTCTAGTTCTTCATCTAATCTGGTTGATTAGACATGTACATCTGTATTTCATTTTAAATCTTTGAGTGTGATAATTAATTATTACCTTTCAAACTTAGTGCTAAAATTCTAAGATTAACTGCATGGATCAAGTTACTAAATAAAATTTAGATTTACCATTGCTCAATGTGACTCATTTATTTCATTAAAATGTCAAATACACTTATTATAATGTTTATGCAGAATATTTTTAGTAAATTTAATATTAAATATTATGTATATTCATTTTATCATAGATGAATAGTTATAAAAACATAAGTATAAAAAATGAAAAAATCTTAAAGATCTAACAGTTTAGTCTATGAGTTAATTAGTACATTATGTGTCCATGAGCGAAATTCAACATTACTTCAAGCTTACACAATATCAATATGTCTATGTGTATCAGCCAACAGCTTTTACGAACACCTTGGAGTGAGACCATTATCGAGCAGCAGAGAGTGTGGGTATCTAAAATTTCATGGCTCAAGTTTAAGACAGAAACTCATCTTTACTCAGGTTCTTGGTAAATGTTATTGACTTTCTTCAATTAAGATGGTTTCTTTAACTCAGCATGTCAAAATAATTTGAATATTGTTTCCCCTGGAAATTTATTCCAAACAAATTAACAAATGCTTTGTGTCTAGAATATCAACTTCACAAAGCAATTCCATGCCATGATTATTCCTTGCAAAAAATCTTGTATTTTTTCCCCCTCGAAACTATCGATAATACTCTGAAGTACAAATTGTAAAGAAGAAATTCAGCACAGGTTACTTAATAAAATCCATTACTTTAACATCCTCACTTTAATATTCTGCAGATAATATGTGCCATAATTAAAGTATCTTGACTTCATATATTAAGTTGGGGGAAAAAAATCCATTATTTTTACGTGAACTTTATGTAACTTCTTTTGGATTCGCTTTGTAAAAATGTTTAAAACAACTTTCATTTAGATTTTTAGGTCTTGCGCGTTACGACTGCTGACATGCGGTTAACTTCAATCATTTTTGATATTTTATAGACATTTTCGACGATGTTGTATCCACATGCGAGGTGCATCTCTAACATCAAAAATACCCGAAGGGAATCGACGAAACAAAAATTGTACGTAACTGGTTGTTACAGTCTTATATAGGACGATAAACACCTTTCACAGTTTTAGCCATCCGGCTATCTTTTTCGCCGTTACAAGAAAAAAAACGAAAATGTATCGAATTTTCTGTTTGTTGTCTTCCATTTTTAAAACCTTGTACTAGTAACTGAATTAATCAAACAAAAAACCGCAAGAGGATATTTTAGTGTCAAATGTCACCTTTCCAACGAGCATAAATCTGAAATTGTTTGATAGATACCTCACGAGATATCGATCACTACAGACGTCTACCGAAAAAATAATGGATTACTTTTTCCCCAAACTAATAAATGCACTTTTTATACATTTCCGGTTGTATTAATGTGAGCCTAAGTCATCGAATACATCCAAACGCCTCATAATTTCGAATCATGGTTACGTGATCATATAGTCCTCTTTCCACTCTACATCACAACCAGTAGAAAACATTTTATTTCAACAGACATGAGAGCGGTTTTCTAAGAATAATACAAATGTGTGAGTAATATTTAGATTTTTTTTAAAAAAAGGGATAAAATTTTGGATTATTTTAAATTTAAATAGCTTTGATAAATAAAATTACGCATTCGATTCATAACTAATAGCATGTTATTAAGGGGGAAAAAAACATTATTTTGTTTGGCGGCACACAAAGAAATAGATAAGTTTATATAGAAGTTGTTTACTAAACAACATCTAAATTTATCAATTTCTATATATTATGTATAATAATTTTGAATGTAAAATAAAATAATATGCTACAAAAACAACAGTACGTTTATTAAGAGATTAATTACAATGCAATAATAAGGATATTTCCTATTAGAAATTTCAGATCAATGTTTTCTGATATTTTAATTTTTATATTGTTGCAAAAATGACAATGCTACTCTCGTATCTTCTGCATTTAAAAGTCTCGATCATTTTTGTTTTTATGTTGGTTAATACTGAAAATCCGAATTCACACAAATAAGATGTAGATACTGGAAACACTTGAAATTTCTTCGAGTGTTCACTTGAAATTTCTGCAAGTGGAGCAAATATTTCACTTATTGAAAAGCAAGTTATCGAAGATAAAAATAATTTTTAACTGTAAACAAATTTTCTTTTACTGTGTACTTTTCTTTGATTTAAACAAACTTTACTCGTAATAAAAAAAAAAAAACATTATAATTTTTATATATTTAAAAAAAAATTGGAAGAGCATTTGAAGAATTAGTCGGCAGAGTGGCTGAGAATCACTGCTCTAGGAGTTTCGCGGTTAGGCTGCCCACCTTACTAGGACACCCCAAGACCCTCGGTCATGAAAACAGATATAGGTACTGTAGGCCTTGCCCTCATGTAGGCTATCATGCTACTATGTTTAGAGGATACAACCTGAAGATAAATTTTTAAACAATGTTATTCGAACTGTTTTTTTCAACTAAGAAATTCTCACTAAAAGCAAATATTTATTTCTTTTAGTGAAGATTTCGCCCTTAATATAATAAATATAAAAATCTGCAGGTACAAAGTTTTCTGATTATTGTTAATTGTAAATATTTTTTAGTAATTAACAAAATCAGAAGGGAGGAATTATAGATAAATACTTAGCATCCATATTTCCAAACAGTATGCAAAAACGAAACATCTGTCGCACTTTGTGCAGCAAAGAATGGTATAGAACTTAGATTCTTCTAGTTATATATGAGATGAAATAAACATAGAGAACGCAATTGTAGAAAATTGAAAAACACAAATTAGAGAATATAAAAGAAATAATCGTTATATTTTCTACCTAAATTAAATTCTACAAAGCGTAACATTTTTAAAAGTGGTTCAGTAAATAACAAGTGATAGCTTTTTTTTTTTTTTTTTTTACATAATAAAAATATCAAAATGCCGTAAGTTTAAGGTCACACTAAATTTAAAAATGTGTCTTTAACATTTTTTATCACAAATCATATTTTAATTAAAAGTTTATAAATAATAACACCTTTTCGAGAATTTTCAAACATATGTGTCGAATATTACAGACTTAATATCAATGTTTAAGAATAATAAATGTAATTTTTATAGCATTTCTCTACACTTTATAAAAACAAATTTAAAAAAAAGGCTATACTTTATAAAACAAAGTATGATAGAACATGAGAATTTTCCTTAAAAAAATCTATTTGAAGCATTTTTTAAGAAAGAAAAAAAAAATTAACGGATTTGTAAACGAAATAAATAATTTTACATTTTTCAAAATGTTCAGAGAAAAAAAGCAGAAGCTGATAATTTAACAAAGATCAGTCAGACTGCAGCATGTAAAAACGAAGAATATTTTCAATTAATTATTGTCAACCCTGTATCATCACAGAGTGAAAGTTTGAAACAATTATGGCTCCAGAAATATCTTTGGCAGTTCTCCAAATAAATCAGCTGGTAATCCATTCGAAAAGGAGTAAACTTTATGAGCTGACTATAAGTATCACGTGAATTTCTGCAAATCTTACTGCATATGTTTAGATTGCTAGAATGTCTATTTCATGAGATTCGAAAATAATTCCTGATAATAAATTTGTGATGTTTGATGAAAAATAGGTCCCACAAGTGTTCAGGGTCGATCAAATGGAAGCAATAGACACTTGTCAGCCATAAAGAACTCTTCATATTAAACTTTAAAAAATTTAATGAAAAATAAAACATGCGTGCTAAAAGTACACAGAAGAAAAAGTTATCATTCGATAATACAGATTTATTACGATTTAAATTTTACTGAGAATCTAAAATTTTCTAGTCCAATTTATAATAATAGTCAAAAGTATTCATTTTTAAATTTCAATAAAAACAACGTCTACTTCGCCAAGGAGACCGCCTAATAGACGAAGTCTGCTGAAACCTTTTCTAATATCCATTTTAATATTTTCAGGAAGGCTTTTTAGATATTTATGTGTCGCAAGAGAGAAAACCTATAAAAATCCACAACACCCAACTCGACTGGTGCACCTGCAGGAAATAGAATGCAATATTCATCTACCGTTGATCAATATTAGTTGAGAGTAAATCTGAGATCTCTTACACTTCGAAGAACAAAGATTCAAAAGAAATTTACAGATGGAGATAACGAATTTTAGTGATATCTGATATCATTTATTTATTTAATATAATATAATATAAAATTCAATGTTATATTATATAATATTAAATAATATATAATATAACATTCAATGTGAAATTCTAAAGATTTAAAATTTAGACCCTAGTCTATCTTATTAATATATTTAAGTCATTTTTTTCTTTAATTGCTAATAATTAATACATAATATATTTAAAAAAATCATTAAAATTTCTATTAAATATATCATAGTATAAATTGTAAGTCATTAAATGACAAATATGTCTTAAATGTACTAATTAGATAGAGATTAGTTTAAGGCCTGATCTTTTAATTCTGAGAATATCTCACAGATTGTTTTAAAAAATAATCGAATATTAAAAAAAAAAAAAAAATTATGTTAGATTGTACTAAACAAAGAGCCGAATTTTAAAATGATTTTATTGATTTTTATTGAAAATTGTATTTATTCTGAATATACTGACGAACGCTGACGAATTGAAATATTCTGACGAACGCTCAGAATACGTTTGTTGATACCGATAATTGAGAGATAAGCGACACAAGTTAACTGCTCCATTTTTTATAATTATTTTAAACTAAATAATTAAAATAAAATATTACATTCACTACGCCATTTATTTAAAGTAACTATTTTTAAGCCATCTAAAAATAATGATGCTTCATTTTCAATCAAACGTTTGTCTCATTTTTAATGAGTCCTTATAATTTAATAGACATAAAGATACTTTATGTATCAAATGTTTCAACAAATATGTTTTTGTTTCGCAATAAAAAAAAGTCATTAAGCATGTTTCTTTTTATAAATATTTTAAAATATACCAAAAGAATTAAAAAAAGGCGAATGTGAAGAAATATTGTGTCAGCAATACTCTAGTGTTACGGGAATGAAACACAAAAATGATAAAATCGAATAATTTTTATTAATAGAAGAATGATAACGCGAATCTACTTTTTTTCAAAGCGATAATAAAAAAAAAAATAAACAAGTATTCGTGAAAGAGTAAATGGAAAGTTCGAATTAGGTAATAGTTTTCGAGAGCAATCCGGACAGCTTTTCACAACTGTGGTGCCATCCAGAAAAGTCTCTGGCATCTGTCCAAATAGATCGTCTGAGAGGAAGGGAGTGGTGGAAAGTTTTCTTGGCTTTTTAACTAGAACTTTTCCTTTCGCAAAACATGTTTTGAATATGGCTTCATCTTTCCTTTTCTTTTCTGCGGAGAAATTTTGTGCTACAACTGTCACTCATTTAAACGAACACTGCTGGAAAACTCTCTTGTTTTGTATTAATTTAATTTTCCATGCAGAAATTGAAATTTTTCAATATTTTTTAAAAGATAAAATGATTTGCATTTAATGAAGTGTTTTGACGATTAAGTTTAACAGAATATAATAATAATAAATAATTTAGTGTTTAGTTACTATATAGTTGTAATACAAAATACCATATTTTACAATTAAATGTATAATGTGTACATTAATAATCTGTAATTTAGTGTGATAATTGTATATTTATTTAATATAAATAGATGCAATTGTAATTTATGTCGCCAATATCACATTGATTCCTTCATAAATAAGGGAATTATGGAAAAAATAGAGCACAGTACTTTTCCTTTTGTCAAAGAAACTATTACATTAATTTTGACATGATCAAACGGCCATCTCGAGACTTAGAAGTGAGCATCTGAAATGCATGACTTTGGACTCTGGGCACAAAGTCTTTTCATTGTGTAATAAATGCAATCTGAAGCTGGCTTCCCCCGATCACATCCTGGATTGTTTGGGATTCACTCTGGCGGATGTTCGCTCAAACCCCCTACTGGTACTCGACTTCGCTAGGGTTCACGGTGTCATGGATTTGATCTAGCTGACGCTAAATCTCTGAGGGATTGGAAACAACAACAACAACATTAATCTTAAAATTTTTATGACTTAATTACCTTGTAAGTACTATTTAGCAATTCTCTAGATAAAATGGTACTGTTGATAACAACAACAAAAATATTTCTAAGTGCTCTAATCACCGAGCTGGCATCCAAATGGTTCTGGCCTTTTTTTTTAACAGTTCATGGGTTCGATTCCCACCTCAGAGACGTAAATATTTGCAGTGATTCGGAGTATATTTTAAACAGTATGTCCCCATCCAATTAAATCTCGGGTTTGCAAGGAGGGCATAGAAAGTCATCCAAACAAACTATGCTCATATTTTCAATCGCAAAAACTAAAGCATTTAAAATTCCAAGATAAGAAAAAAAATTCCAAAATTAAAAAGTGTGAAAAAAACTAATAATTCACATAAACTATATTGGTTTCACTTAAAGATCGACCACTAAAAGACTATCTCAAAAAATAATTTAATTATAAATAAATTTATAAAATAATCTTTTTTTAATGAAATAAGTAAATTAGAAAAAAAAAATCTAAAAAAGACTATTCACACAAAAACCTTTCTTTCAAAACAAAATAATCAACTAAAATACTAAAGATAGACATTAATATCAAAAATATATCGAAGTAAGAAAATTAATTGGTGCGGGAATGAATTAAATTAAAATTGTGAATTCAGCAAAAGGAAAATTAAATAGACAAAAGTTCGAGAAAAAGAGTGAAATAAAAATGCGTGTCTTCTTATCAGAGATAAAAGGTAAAACACTTCGAAGATATAAGTGTGAAGATTCATAGAATGAACAATATGTAAATAAACTATTTACAATACTTCGAACAAATAGAAAAGAAACAAAAGTATTGGAAAATTAAGATATCAATTAAAAAAAAAACAAAAGTTTAACAAACTAAATGCCACAATATATGGTTAAATAGAAAGTGGTATATAAAAAACTGTAAGAGATGATATTATAATAAAAAATCAAAGAATGACCTGAGTGTGATTCAATCCCGCGAATGAAGCAATTTTTCTCATTTGATGCAAAAATGAAAGTGGTTTTCGTCTCGAAACTAAACCATGTCACAAATTTGTCATTTCTATCGACAAGTCTTGGCGAAACACTAACTCTTTCAATTGCAGTAGCTGATAAGTTTGACTTTTATAGGAAATCATGCGCAAGTCAGGGCCGGCGCTAGGGGTGGGCAAGCCGGGCCCCTGCCCGGGGCGGCAACCTTAGAGGGCGGCAACCTTAGAGGGCGGCAAATTGGCCCTAAAATTAAATTTCTCAAACTTTTAAACATTTTCACTTTCTAAAATAATTGAGTTTTGACCCATGATATACTAAACTGTTTTGTTTAAAAATAATTACATTTTATTGCACTAAGATATTTGGAATCAAACCCCTAACATCCTTTATATATACAGGGTGTTTTTTAAACATACAGCAAAAATTTGTTTCTTTTTGGTTCTACTTTAAGTTCCCTTTCTATTGGGGGTTTTAAAGATTGGAAGCACCTCGCTAAGACTTTAAATCAACATGAAACCTCTAAAAAACATCGAAAGTCAAAAGTCTTGGATTGAATTAAGTCAAAGAATACAGTATTCTAAAACGAGTGACAGTCATTCACAAAGACTTATTATCGCAGAAATAAATTATTGGGGCGTGGTGCTTCTACGAATTGTTTCCACAATAAAAATGCTTGCTCAAAATTGTTTAGCCTTCCGAGGTACAAGTGACAAACTTTACGATTTCGGTAACGGTAATTTTTTAGAAATTATTCAATTACTTGCTCAGTTTGATCCAGTAATGGAAGAGAATATCCACAGAGTGCTTAAAAAAGAAGAAGCTAAAGTGCACAATCTCGGAAAAGAAATTCATAATGAATTGATTATTCTTTTAGCTGAAAATATAACATCTCATTATTACTGATATTAAAAAAGCTAAATATTATTCAATAACTCTAGATTGCACTCCTGATATCAGCAAGATCGAGCAAATGACAGTTTTAGTAAGGTATGTATCCATTGACAAGTCCAATCCCAAGGAGGTTTCCATTAAAATTAATGAAAGCTTTTTAGGTTTTCTTCCGGTTGAAAGATCGACTGGATATGAACTTTCAGCTCTAATACTTAAAAGACTTGAAACATTGGGATTGAATTTGCAGGATATGAGGGGACAGGCTTACGATAATGGGGCCAACATAAGAGGCAGTAAATCGGGAGTACAATCTAGAATAAATGCGTTAAATCCAAGAGCATTTTACCTTCCGTGTATCAGCCACTCATTAAACTTGGTAGTTAATGACGTGGCAAAAGCATCCTTCGAAGCCGCCAATATTTTTAATATAGTCCAAAAAATAAATCTGTTATTTTTCCTCATCAACTTTTCGATAGACCATATTATTAAAATATGTTTCCGGACTTACTTTGAAACCTCTACGTGATACTCGTTGGGAAAGCCGAATAGATGCATTAAAACCACAAAGGTATGAATTAGGAGGGATATACGATGCTTTACTTGCTGTTTGTAATAACTCGGAGGTTGACAACTCAATAAGAGTTGAGGCTTCTGTACTATTAAGTTGTGTTAAACAATTTAATTGTAATTGCATTGTAATGTAATTGCATTGTAATTTGGTACAAAATCTTAAATTGTATCAATCCTATAAGTAAGCTCTTGCAGACAAAAGACTATGATTTACCATCTGCTATGGAGCTCTTGAAAAATTGTAAAGATTTTTTCAAGGATCTTAGATCGGACAGAGCCTTTAATGAAATGCTTTGCGATGTTCGAGAACTCGCAGACGAAATTGATAAACCAGCTAATTTTGAGCTCATCTAGCCACGTCATAGAGTTCGAAGAAGGAATGTTAATTTCGACTATGAGGCAAAAGATGATCCAAAAAGAAATAGAAGATCCTGCTTTGAAATATAAGGCAGAATTTTATTTTTTTACATTAGATAAGGCTATCAATGCACTCGAATCCAGGTTTGATTTTATCAGTACCCACAGCAATTATTTCCAATTTTTATACAATATTTCTGATTTAAAAGATATTAGATAAAGATTATAGATTTTCAAAACGACATATAAAGTATTGTAAAGAATTAGAAACAGTGTTGACTGATGGGAATTCATCCTATATAAACGCGCTTGACTTGGCAGACGAGAGAGTAGCTGTTTTGGCTTTGCTAAACAAAAAAGAAAGTCCAGTTGAGATTTTAAAATTCATATCGAACTTGGATTTTGCTCCCAATCTTGGTATAGTTTCAAGAATATTGCTGACTCTCCCAATAAGTGTGGCAAATGCAAATGTTAAAATTAATTAAAAATGTTTACGCTCCACAACTACCGAGGATCGACATAACAACAATAGCCGTCGAACATGACCTGGCTGAAAAAATTAATATTAAAAAAATTATAAAACAATTTTCAGAATTAAAAGTGAGAAAAAAACACTTTTAATTTCAACTCTCGGATTAAATGTATTTTTAATATGTAATAAAGTTTTAATATTTAGCGGTTTTATTATTTGTTTTACTTTTATTTAAATATCTGTTCTGTATTTTATAATTATGCACCAGATGTGACTCTTTCCTTTTTTTCTGCGCAACCCTAATTTTAATTTAGTGCCAAAAACATCATAAATAAATAAATTAGTATTTTTTTGCTAATCAAAACTTCAACATTTCTGATTGCAATTTTTTTACTCGTTTTATTTTACCATTAATCGTGGAAAGGGATTAGGTTATCTCTTTTAATTTTTGTTATAAAGGGGCGGCAATTTACCTCTTTGCCCGGGGCGGCGAAGCTGCTAGCGCCGGCCCTGCGCAAGTCTTGAAACAACAACTGGAAGCAAACTTTCTCAGTGGATTCCTATTTTTATGAGGGTATTCAGATCAATTTATATTAGGCTATTTTGTAACAGTTCCAGCTTTATCAATATTTGCAGGCGCTTTCATATCTATTCGACAAAGAACAGTGTCAAGAACAAATACTCACGAATTTTTTTAATCAAATGAGTGATGGTTATAACATTCGGATTGTCTGATATTCAATTATAAATTTCTTTTCAGCCGCAAGTTGGCAGTCATGTTCGAATAGTAGATATTGACGATCAATATATATTCATTGTACGCTGGTTCTAACATCTTCACCGAAAAATTAATAACACAATTGGAAATACATGTTCAAATAAAGTCTCAACATCCACTGATTTCAAGGCCAAATTTTAACTGTATTTAGCTAATTGCTCGAATATTATCAGGGTTGTTTTTTCTTTCTTTTTCGGTACGCTTAGCTCATTGTCACATTAAATTGTTCATGAAAAATAGTTGAGTTAAGAACTATTTCCTTTAGATTTTTTGAAAGTATAAAATATAAATGAAGGGTAAAATTAATTTTGTATTAGATAATTTTTGGCCAAGTAGTAACATACATTCCTCGAAGTAATTGCTTGCTTCGATCTTAGCTTCTGTTGGACAGCGGTAGATGGAGTTTGCGTTTCAGTTCTACATGCACATATGTCGATATGTGCAACGGAATTTTCTGTGATTTCATTCTTGGCGACAGTTGAGTGCTATTCATTATTTAGCTTTTTTAGAAGGTAAAACAAGATTGATATTGTAATTTTGAAAATACTATTCAATTGTTCGGTTTTTAATTATGCGGTGATACATTTGATCTATTGAACAATGGAAGATGGATTTTATGTTTTCCTTTTCTGCATTCAATGGTTGTAGCCATACTTGTAACTTAGGAACCTTTCTAGTTTCCTCCTTACTCGCAATCTATGAAATGTTTTACTTTATCTATGATTTTTTAAAAATTGCAATAATAGTAATGTGTATTAAAAGTAAATTCTTGCTTTTTTCTTAAGCTAAAAGAGATGCTTTCAATGATCTGACCGTAATCTATAGAAGGATATCGCTCTTCGGAGTAAAAAAAATTGATTAATAATGGCTTTTCCATTCAAGCCATTGCTGCACAACAAGCATTAAATGCTATATTGGGGTGGATATTCGGTAATTTCCTGAACATTTTTTTATTTCTGACGCATGAACAACTATAATTAAATAAGATATCATTAGGTACTCCGCTATAAATATTAAAACGCCTTGCGACAACCATCAGGTTCTAAGTCGTTCGGTGTGTCAATACTGTAAAATACTCAGAAGTATAATTAAGCGGAAATTTTTATTATATTTGTGGTTTCTATGATCATGATACTTTATAAGAGTGTACAAGGGTTACTTTGAAATTTTTGAGGCACGCGCAGACGAGAATTTACAAAATAAAAATAACGGTTTAATTTTAAAATACAAAGAGTATTTTAACACAGAAGAGATTTTTTACTGACTCACTTCAACTTATTTAGCGTAGAATAAATTTTAAACAGAAGAAAAAATGGAGTTGACGCGAGCACATTTTCGCGATATGATTTTCTACGATTTTAAAGCAGGATTAAATCAAGAAGAATGCGTTCAACGGTTGCAATTAGCATTTGGTGATAAATCTCCAGCTCGTGCTACTATATTCAGATAGTTTAGAGAATTTACAAGAGGTCGCAATTTTCTTCAGGATGAAGAACACACAGGAAGACCACCGTCGGCAGTAATCCCGGGTAATGTGTCTGCCATACGAAAAATGTTAATGGATAACATGATAACGTAGCGGATCATGTTAATAATAACATGATCCGCAGCCATACACAAAATCATTCATGAAGAATTACATATGAAAAAAGAGTTTGCCGTTAGGTTCCCTATAATCTAACTGTCAGAATCAGTAAAGAAACTCTTAAATTGCTAAATGATGGTGGCCACCACATCATTTCTAAAATTGTAACAGGCGATGAAACGTACATACCGTTTTTTGACGTTCCAACACGTCAAGAAAGCAAAGTATAGGTCTTTGAAGATTGTTCCGCGTTGTTTTTTCACCACGTCGACAATGGTGAAAAAACAACGCGCACTGAAAAAAGTGATGTATGCCGTTTTCTTCAGAAGTACGGGATTGGTCAAAGCCATGAAGTTGGAAAGACAGT
>JAPDSC010134670.1:0-27121 GCA_026290005.1 Latrodectus geometricus
TGATACTTATTGTTGAATGAGCAATGCTTATCATTTCAGTTTTTGCTAAAAGTAGTCAATATAATTTTTTTCTGAAAACCAAGCCAATTAAGTCTATTAGAGCTTAAGCCTGTTAAGACTATTTGGCTTAAAGCTATGAAGAAGTTATTTAGCCTCTATCCATAAATAGTACTTAGATTCATAAATCAAAATCTTGCTTGCATAGCTACATTATTCCTTGAGAAAGAAATTCATTAAATTATTTGTTTCAACAATAAATGAAATTAAACATTTCAATAGGGGCTCAAATGTTGTTTTTTAAAATATTTTCTTATAAATTCCTGTTTTGAATATTTGCTTTTGAAATTTTAAGAAACAATAAGAATATTTAATCGAAATTTCTATTTCCTTTTTAATTCATTGAAACTCAATTAAAATTAAATACAAATGTAAAATATCTTACGTATGTTATATTCCTCTATATTTTTAATCAATAAGGATTGAAAAATAATAAGTATGTTTTAAAATTTTAATGTTTTACTAATATTAGTATTGTCTTATAGTTATAAAATATTATAGATTTTATAAACTTTCTAATCATATAGAAATAATAATCTATAGTTTCTTATAGAATTAATAATATTTTTTGTATTGAATTAATAATCCATAGTTTCTTTTAGACTTAATAATCTTTTTTGAAGAGTTGATTAGATTTTAATAGTTATACTTGATTACTTTTTTTTACCTGAGTTAAGCTCACTTGTATGGAATAAAATCATTATCAAAAAATTTTCAAAGACAACTTCAGCTCGTGTATTTTACTAGAAACAATATTCCAATTTTCACTGTCATATTTCAATTGCACTTAGAAAAGAAAATTTTAACTTCTATAAAGTTAAAATTGTTATTTACATACATCATTGCATATTAGAACTGAAATTTGTATTACTATTTAGATGTTTGATATTAGATTTAAAACATTTATTAGAGTTATTAAACTTTTAAAAATATTCATTTCCATTTTTTTGTAACAATACATTGCTCAAAAAAATCAAAAAATATTGTAAATACAATATGAAGCAACTAATACCATACTTATAATTCAAATGGAGTATTAAGATATATTGGAACAAATATTATAATATTTAGGAATAAAATAATAGAAGAGGTAAAAAGCTGAAAATAATATGGTTAACATAACTAGGATTGCCGGATGATGGCTGAGAGATCAGCGTTCCTGACTCCTAAGCTGTTGGTCCCGGTTCGGACATGGACGTTTCCTTTCTCTCTCTGTGTTTCATTGTCCTTTTTTCAGAGATTATGAAGGAATGTGGCCAATCCTATAAATTTGCTTGGGGTGGTGTGTCTTGTGTAACGCTACTCACTTCCGTGAGTTGGTTCACAGATGTCAACCGGGTAACGATAAATGAGTAGCATTTTCCAGTCTTTTTATGGCGAAAGGTTAGTCACCCAATTCTCTCGGTTAGAGAAAAAAAAGCTAAGAATATGTAATTTTTTATGACACAGAAATTACTGCATTTCAGATGAAGAGTAAAAACATCTGCAATATTCTGTATGTAAGAATAGATTAAAAAAAAATTAATATGCATTGAATGTTTTGTAACTGTAAAAAAATGACTCATCAACTCAACTTAGCTAAATTAGTAGACTGGTGCATCATTAGTTAATCACGGTCCATTGCAGCGTTGGAGTTTACCAAAGTTCATTTCCAGACTATATATTCGGAATTGTGAAATATTCACAAATTTTGGTGAAAAAATTGTACATTTGTAGTAATATAAAATGAAGAGTGATAATTTATTATATTGGGGAAGAGAAACCTCTCATTATCAATCCAAATTTATAGCAACCCTTCAGTTACTTGTACTATAGTTTCGATTCAAACTGTTCGAATTCAACTCCCTCATATTATTTTATAAGGTGGATGGATACATGAAAATCTCATGTTTGACTAGATGACTGAAATAATGCGTTCTTCATGGACGAGTCTTGTTTCACTCACAACTTAGAAAGGTAGATTCTCCTCTTGAGATAAACTGAGTAAATTCAAAATGTCAATGAAGTAACCTATTCAAATTAATTCTGCATTTTGTGGAAGAAAACTTCTGATTGGTTAACGAGGAGTGAAGATCTGTATTTTTATTTATATATTACTTTCATTAATCTTCAGGAAATCATCGCAAGTGTCTCAAAGACATGAAAAGATGAATTCCTCCTTATGAATGTTTGTATCAGATAACATAATGCTCAACTAGTGAATAATTTCTTTTTAGAAGAAAGAATCCTCGAAATTATGATCCAGCCATTTTTAACATATATGAAACTAATATAATCGGTTTGGAATAGTACAGAAAAAAAATTGCTAGTCATTTATCATTTTAGAAATAATTTAGCAGTCTGAAATCTCTCTTCTAGAGAAGTTGAATAGAATAGTCCAATCCAAAATTTACTCAATGCGTAGAAATTGGCCATCATAACCTTTGGTTAGGTCCATCATAGTCTTCAGTAAAGTTTTATGACCCTTGCTGAAGCTCATTTTTATTCGTAATTTTTTTTTATTTCCTTTATTTGTTTCTATAATATTCATAATTTGTGCAATATTTTCACTAACCAGTATGGTTAATAAAAAAATTTCCGTGTAAGTTTCCATTTCTTTTCTCATAAATTAAAATTAACATTATTTATATTTCTTCAAAACACTTCGTCATTCTCAGGTTATAGTCAAAATTTTAATAGTTTTCAATTATTGTAAGCAATTACTTTCTGTATTAACATAATGCTTACCGAATCTTAAATTTATAGACTAAAATTTCTGCTTTGTTAAAAGATTCTCAAATAATACATGGATCTGGCTATATAAAAAAATTAACAAACATTAGCCTGTTTGTTATATTTAAAATACAGATGAAAAAATAAATATATAAATTATAGGTTTTACCTTCTTTGGATAAAACAATCGAAGCATATAAATAATGGGTAAAATATAATCTCTCTCATTTAAATATAAAAAAAATCAAAATCCTTTAAAAATAGATGCAAACAAACTAATGTTTCCCACCTTCAATTTTACAGTAACATTGAAATAATAGGCATTGTATGTAAATAGTGTTGTTTTTTTTTTTTTTTTTTTTTTTGATAGATTAACTCAAGATGCTTCAATGAAATTTCTTATTTTTAAATGAATGAAATAGTTGATTCAAATGAATTTCATTTGTAATATAATTCTGTTTTTTCATTTTCTTTTGTTAACTTTAACATTAGATTTTTATGTATTTCTTAAAATGTCTACAAAAGATAATCCAGTTATTTTTAAATTTATGTGATTCAGAGAGTGGCATAAATAGCTTGTTTTTAGTTAAATAATAAACGAAATCTAGAACTTTTATAAATTACGTTCTATATCTCTATGGATTACCCGAAGGGAAACTCAAATGTGAGAAATGTTTTAAATTACAAAAACAAGTTTTATTTGCATACCTAATCAACCGTCTATTTTTACAGCTTAAATTTTGGATCACTATATTCAAATATTTTAAATCTTTCATGAATTTATAGTCAAAATATTGCAAACTCTTTTATGCAAATATTTAATCTTCTTGCTATATTCTTTACTCCTTCGAAAGAAAAATCTTTATATGCTAATATTGAAACTCAATCTTTATTCAAAATATTAAACTATTTCAGCAAAAAAGGAATATAACGACATATACGCATAACGAAATTTTGAATCATGGAATCTATGCGTATTTCTTTTCAATTTTCTAATATATTTGTTATTTCTCCGATTTCTTCTAGTCCTACAGCAAATATTATAAAATACATTTATGTTTGTTTTGAAAATTATCAATAAATTTCATAAGATAAAAACTAAAAAAAATGTGAATGCCGTGTTTAGTTATTACTTTCTTTTTATTTTACTTGCATTTTAAAATCATGCATCAAGATATAAATTAAATAAATATTAAAACATTCATCCAAGATAAATGTATTTTCTATCAATTTTTAAATTATTTCTTGAAAGTTTAAATAGCTTTGTGTTTTATATGCATATCAAACAGAAAATCAAATAGTTTTTCCTAATTTAAAGAGAAAAGAGTACCTCATAAATAAATAATATTTGTCTGATGCATATATATGAAAGTAACTTTCATTTTTATTAAAATGATTAGATGCAAAGAAGGAAAGAAATTAATATTAAGTTCATTATATGATATACCGAATTTAAAAGTAAAATCTTTATTTTTCTTAGTATTAGAAAGTAAAAGCAAATTGTGAAAGAGGTATGAATTTTAAAAGAATTTTTTAAAGTCATTTCTCAGTTTTGATTCAATTCTAATACTTTCATTTCTTCTATATGCATAAGATTTTTCAGACTAAATAGAAAAAATAAATCATATAATTAAATGTTATGTTATAAGTTTCATTAGTTATAAAAAGACTTTTCAACTAATTGAAATTTATTTTTATAAGTTTGAAATTTAAGTATGGAATTTATGTTATTTGAAAGCTTTATTATGAGCATGATCAATATGTCTTCACTATGTTATTTAATGGTTCAGTATTGAAATTCATATAAATTTATTGAAACTTTCAAGTATTCATTAATAACACATAAGAACTAAATATATAGATTATTTTAAATTTTATTAATTGAGTATATTTCATATTAAATACATAAAATGTGGTTTTAATAATTTTATATTTTAAATATAAATATGAATAAAAAAAGAATTAATAATAACTTATAAAAAATTTTTGTTAACATTTAATACGTTGCATAATTTTTGTTAATATTTCATACTTAATTTAAAAAATTTCGAGTAAATTGAATACTTCACGTAAGCATATTCACCATCGGATAATTATTTTGCAGTGAATAGTTACATCCATTTTCATGTTCCAAATTTTTTTAAAATTTTATTGAATTGGGGGAAAAAATAAAGAAATCGTTATTTTTTTAGTCATAAATAAAATCATCGAAACTAAAAATTATTTAAAAACACTTATTTTGTAAAAATATATAGGTTACACTTTATTTACAAGTTTAATAAAAACAAGTAAGAGAACTGTCTTTTAATTGATTAGAATACCACATTATTAATATTGTCTGCATAAAAAGTCAACATATTTCTCTAGAATACTTCCTCAGGTATCGAATGAAATTAAGTAAGCTAATGCAATTTCAAGATGATTAATAATAATAAAAAAACTTTGTCCTACTTTATTCTCGTGATTTTGTTTGCTTTATCGTACAATTTGTAGAATTCAGTGAAACTGATACTAGAGAAACAAAATTCCTCCTCTGTGACTCAATTAATTAAGAAAAACAAATAGATAAAATGTTACTAACCCTTTACTTTTATCAGTTTAAAAAATTAACTTGAATTTCTTCATAAGTAATGAATTGTCTATAAAATGTTATATTTCAAGATATAGATCCTATAAAATACTCTTGTAAATACAAAGAATACATTATATAAAACTATGTGTAAGCGTAAGACTACATGAACAAAAAATATTCCACAGCATTCTTCTACATAAATAAGATGACAGTATTAATAAGATAGGCATAATATATAGTTTTTCAGAGAAATATAGTTTCAAAGACCTGGATAGGAAATCTTACATTTGAAGCAAGTGTTGTTTGAGGTATTCTAAATATGCTCAATTGGGTGTAAGCCTAGAGAATATGAGGATTACGTTATCCATCGTTTTACTTGCGACCATTACTTTATACAAGTTGTATAAAGTTTAATATTTTCATAATTACAAAAGAAGTCAAAAAGATCTACAATATAGGAATGAAATATCATAAAGTTCCGTAAATCTTCCTGTGAAGATTAGTTGATTTTTTTTATATTTTAAGAACACTTTATATGATTTCTTGAAAATAATAAAATATGTTTAGAGATAATTCAGAACGTGAAAAGTATATCGACTTACCAAGGAGAAGTGTTGGCATATTTGATCCCATTCCAACTATGATATATTTTTAAGTGAATTCATATTCCTAATAAGTTATTTCTAATTATCATAGAAATTTTTGAGATTTTTTAAAATATTTTCAACAAAATCATCTTATTTTATATTACATTTCATAAATATTAAGGATGTTTTTCGGAGATTGCTTTTATCTTGTTGGCAGTTATATAAGGGTTTAATATATTTAAAACTTAAAAATTTTTAAGAATTAATGTGAACAGTTTTGTATATGTTATAGATTTATTTTTACTAGAATCTAGATATAAATATTGATTTTTGAAGAGAGCGCTCAAAAATAATATTTCATAAAATTGTTAAGCTACATTCCCTCTAAAGAAAAGTATTTGTAACAGTAAATGATATTATGGAAAAAATAGAGTTTATTTTAATTCAAGAAAATTTATTGTTTATGTATTAAATTTTAAATGAAAAAGTATATAATTTACTATAATATGGGAAAAATCGAACCTTTATTTACTTTAATATTGTTAGAATGCAGGTGCATATCAAGAAAATAAGGTCCCTTATGCTTCACAAAAAACCTGATAACACAAAATTTCATTTAATTTAAATTGTGATTTGCTGGAAGAATAAAGCAAATTATTTAAACTAAATTTAAAAATATTTCTCATGATGCATTTTTAACCTATTAAAATATTTTAATTTGTAGAAATAAAAGCACAATATTTTTTATTTAAAAATATGAGTTTTCTAACGTACAATTGAGGGAAATAACTTCAACAAATGGCTTCTTCAGTGTGTATGAATCCTTTTATGGGTATACATAACAGTGATAAGATTTTGACGTAACGAAAATTAGAAGCAACCGCTCAAGTATGATTAAACTTTATTTCTCCTATGATCATCTAAATATTTTAAAACCAATCTTTGGAAATAAAATATAAATGTTACATTGAAAATGTATTGAAAAAACTGAGCTTTTCATATGGACAAAATCTCTAGACATAAATTTAAGTCAACTATCTACCCTATTCAGAAAAAAAAATTGAAGGACATGGATAAAACTTATTCCATTCTATAAAAACTGCAAAATCTCGTAGGGATTTCTCAAGGGATTTTTAAGCATTCATTTTATTAATACGAGCCTTATAGTAGTATCTGAGGACGCTGAATACACTTCGGAAAATATCCTAAAAAGAGATAAATGAAACTGACATATGGTACTAAAAAGTTTACTTCCTTGAAAAAGTCCAGTTTGAGCTGAATTCAAAAGGCTTGAGTCCGTGATAAAAGTAAATCACTACAGAATACACTGCATTTATATATAAAAGTTAAATATCAATAAAGTTACAAAAAAGGCGAATGCCTTTTTGCAGAAAATCAGTATCTATAAAATAGCCTATATTAATTTCATTTTAAATTTTCGAATTATAAGATTACTGAGTGCAAAAAATGCAAAAAATCTTCTTACATTTGTTGTGTTAATAAGGCTGTCAAATCATTTACATAAAAAAGAGATTTATTTATTGTCCAAACTATGTTTATCAGTTTCATATACAAAGAATTTAATAAAGAATTTTAAACAGCAAAACATTTAAAGCATAAATAGAATATTCGAAATAAAATTATGGATACAATTTGCTATTCACTGATTCTATTTTTGCATTTTATAAAACTTTTATTAATAAACAACTAGAGGCATTAAAACGATAAATAATGCATTTTATCTGCAAAAATAATTATGAAATTAAAATAAATAAAAATGTTTTAATGCATTTATTCAATCATATTAGAAATTTTAGAAGATAAAAATAAATTACTTGCAATAGATAAAGCCTCTTGATACTTTGTTCCATAATATAAATTCACGGATAGTAGGATATAAATATATTTGTTTGGAAAAGCGCATTATAAACAAATTTGAATTTTTTCCATAATAATCAATACAGAAAATATTATAGGAAGAAAATGTGCAAACAGTCTGAATTGTAAAACAATTGACTATAAAAAATGCATAAAATATTTTACGAAACAATAATTGTTTACTAAAGTTTTATGAAATGCCGATAATAGTTATTTTACTTTTATTAAAAAATTGTTCTAATTCTAGAGCTATATTTTTTATCAAGGATGAGATAGTTCCTTATGTAAATGAATTTTAGAAAAGTATACTTCTTTTTATAATATCAAATACATAATAGTAATACATTCATAGTGCTCAGTTCTTCAAATACTTTGACAGCAGTATACGAGAATGGTAATCCGAAATACATGTAAATAAAAAATTTCTGAATAGTGTCACTATTTTTTTACCTCATTAAAATGTCCGTTCGAACTCAAAACATAAAAAAATAATTTATTCCATCTCATTCATAAGAAAGTGCCCATATCTTATAGGATTTAGTTTCTGGGAAAACCATATCCATACTTTTGAATAAGAATATCCATATGTACATTACCATATATAATATCAATACATTTGATCACGCTTTACTATTATGCGTATTACCCATGATATTTACGAATTTATTTAGACTATTTTGAAGTATAAGGTTGAACTACAACAGAAAGTAACTATACAATCTTGAACAATGAATTATGATTCAATTTGAACTTTAACTAGATTATGATTATGTTTTAAAATTCTGATATAAAAATCTTAGCTATCTTTGATTAAGTCAAATGATGTAAGTGCAATCAAATTTCATGTGGAATCAAATTAGTGTCTCATATCATATCTTTTTATTTTCATCTCAGCTGTAGAAACAATATGAAGAACCCAAATAATTCTAGGTTTCATTCAACAACAGATGTTCTTGTTTATAGCGTTAACTGTCAGAAGAAATTTTTTTCGAAATACTGTTTAGCCTGTATTCAAAAGAAGTATCACATAAATAATTGTGACAAATTATAATCATTCTATTTCATGGATAGTCCCTACATTTAATCCTAGACAGTAGGGAAAATAATGCGTGGAGCGATAAATTTTTTATTTTAGAAAAGGTCTGTTTATTTTTGAAGAAATGAAATGAATTGACATTTTGTATTGGTATATTCCACTTTAAACAGTGCCACCATACCATGTTTTAATACTTGCTATAACTTTGTTAATTTTTATTAATTTTACATAAATCAAAAAAAAACTGTACATAAAACCTCTATTAGATTCTGAGTAATTAATTAATAATTACTTTGTAATCTTAAACTTTCATTAAATAGTTTATAATAATTGTTTTGAACATAAATGTTTTGAAGTATAATAATTTCAGTTTTCTTCAAAAAAATCCATGTTGAAGATCTTTTCCTTTTGTCTATGAATGTATATAAAATAATTCATTTGCTCTAATCTTTAAGAATATTAGAAAACATGATTACTATTTATAAGTTCATTGGGATAGTTTTTATTGTTTGCTTCAATTGAAGTTAATAAACATTGATAAAAAGATATGTTTGTTTCTAAATAAAAATTTCTTAACCATATTTAATAAAGAAAGATTTTAATCATATATGATATAAAGTAAAAACATTGCCGCCTACTCTGTCTAGTGGTCAGCATTCCAGACTGCGGATAGGGAGGTCTGGGTTCGAATCCCAGTCGGGGCATGGATGTACTTTCTCTTTCTCTCTCTCTCCTGTCTTTGTCCTTTACTTGTATGAATGGATTGTGAATGGTTGCCTACCCTATGTACGGGTTCCTATGGCATGTGTGTACTGAGGAAGTCGGACTCCGCACCCAATTGCGGTGCAGTTGAAAGAGTGGAGCAGTGCACCCATATTGGCTGGCAGTCGACGTAAAAATATTAAAAACTTTGTGATTGTATTTTAGAAAGAACTAATAAGATATTTAATATAGTTTTTTTTTATCAATTTTAATAAATAAATAATAGATTCCTATAGAAAAAAATATTAAAAATAAATTAATTAATTGTCCCATCAATTAATTTATCCTTCTGTATTACTTGAAAATCTAATAATGAAGATAATTTTTAGGAATGTATTTATGATATAAAAATGAAAGAATAGTACATCTATCTAATGGCTATGCAAGAAAAATTGTTATTTTACAGTCAATGTAATTATGTATATCAAAATTTTTTTATCATCCGCCACTTGCAACAACGTTGAAAAGGTATTCTTATTCAAAATTATTCTTTTATTCTCAAGTTTTTGTATATTTAATCATAGTTAATTTATTATTATCTATGGTTCCATTGTTATTGCACAAAAAGTTCTTCAATTTGTAATACTTCAAATAAAAAATCTTTAAAAATTAAAAATTTCCAATAAATATCTTTACTATTTAATTCCTCACAAACATTTTCCCTCATAAATATTAAAAAAGTCGAAAGAAAATATGTATTATTCAATTATTTTTAAAATAATCAGATTTCCAAGAATAACTTTCAACACTGTATTCAAATTAGTTCTTATTCTTCAAAAAGAACAAACAAATAAGGATTAGCTGGAGATTCTTAAGAGAACTTTACTTAAATTTCGAAGTTAATCTTTTCTTTAGATATAATAATTTCAACTCCTATGTACTTAAAGTAATGGGTTTTATTTTAACTCTAATGCAATTTTACAATTATTTTTTAATCCTCTTTGTTCTTTTCAAAGGTTAAAAATAAAATGAATTTTACTTTTTCATATTTTAAGATACAATATTAAGCACCATAAATCCGATAAAGGTAATTTGAAGATTTTTTAACAACCCATACACTTGCTACAAAAGAATTTGTACAAAGTGCTTCTGTTTTGAACTACCTGAAACTTTTCCTTCTTTAGTCACTCTAAGCTCATTTTTTATTAGGATGGTAATTTTAAGATAGCAAAAAACTTTTTTGTCATGTTCTTTCATTATCCGGAATACATACTTCCCTTAATCGGCCCATCCCATTTAATGAATGTCATTCAGCTAGCAAACTGCAACCGTTTTGAATTTTCTCAACTATATTGATATTTTTTTCCCTTACATCAATGTGAGTTTGTCGACTTCAATACTGTCAAAATCGATAATTTTTTTCTAAAAATGGCCGTGAAAGTAATGAGTCTTTTTATGGTGTACTCTTTCATGCTGTAATACATTGAATGAATTCTTTCACTTAATGACAATTTTTATTGATAGAGTTTACAATATATAGTGTTTTCTACCTAATAAATAAAAAATGAATTGCAGTTAGAAGAAACAGGCTAGTTTAACCATTGGCATTTCTATTGCAGTCATTGATTTTTGCAGAGTTAATAAATATTGGATCCAAAGTTTTGCTCCATAACAACATCAAAAAACACTCATTCAATAAACATGGTCTTTGTTACATTACAGAATCGTTCTTGATAAAATAACTTTTCATATTTAATATCCTATGAGTCTGAAAAAATCTCAGTCAGCTGTAAATTTCCAAAAATATACGAATTCCCAAATATGATGGTGATACGATGGTATTATTCGAAATTTTAAAATACAGATTAATTTATATTTTCTCAATTTTGCGAAGACCATAAACAGAGAAATGTTCTCAGATCCTAATATATATGTATATACATATATACATATGTATGTATGTATGTATGTATGTATGTATGTGCGTGTTTTTAAATTTTCTAACATTCAAAGCAATGGAAATTGGGAAAACTAGATTTTATAGAAAAGTATTTATAAATATTATTAAATACAAAAATTGGTGTATTTCTTTTGGCTCTTTGTTACGTCTAACTTATTCCTAAATAATTTTTTGATTATAATATTGCTCAATATGATTACATAAAAACACTTTTGAAAAAATTTCATCGGACTTTTCTATTACCTTAAATATATCGTGTTTTATATAAAAGCATAGACTGACAAAATATTTAAAATTTAACTACTGGGATATTTGCGAAAGAATAATATTTACTCTGCAAGTTTCGAAACTTTTCAATGTATTTTACTGATACTGTCAAACAAAGAAAGTCAACTGAACAAACATTTTTAAAAGTTAAATATAGTGAAATCTTTGATCAACACCATATGATCTCCCTTAAATATTCTTATATAAAATCCTTAAATAAAGAACATTTCTCTCATACAGACATATTAAATGTTTAAAATTATAATTTGTTTAAAACATTTTATAAACATTTTAAATAAGCAAATTAATCTCAAAAATTAACAATTGAAAAGATTATACAATTTAAAGTAACAATAATATGAATAACGTTCGTCTGGTGTATACATGTGTGTATATTTCTTTTTCCTATTTGTGCTGTACAGATTTTCTTACTCTAGTTTTTAATTCTTATTATTCTTTATTTATATCTTATTATCTATTTTGGCTATTTCTTCTTTAGCTTTTTTGTATCAATTAGATTGCCAATAATATATATTCGTTGATAATGTGTTTTAATGATTTCATGGCTTTTATATGTTGTATTTATTACTTTATATAGTATTTATAGCTTTATATTGAATCTGTGTATATATGCAGTATTTATTAATAAGTATATGGACATCTGTGATAAAAGAGATAAATAAAATTTATTCATATTTAATAGTTAGTAGAGCCTCTACATAAAACATTTACAGCTTTAAACATCAGGGACATGCTTTCCACAAGTGTTGAATGACTGACAGTAGTATTTTTTCTTCTAGGCTTGAATGTAAGTTTTTTTTTTTTTTTTTTTTTTTTTTTTTTACTGATTTTGAAAGATTAATGTACCCTTTAATTTGGTGAGCCAAATCATCTAATAGGTGCTCAATAGGATTCAATTCTGGACGTTACAACATAATAAATGGAGTTGTCTTCCTGAGAGTAACAATAATACAACACGTAAAATTACAATTGTGTAGAATTCCCATTGATGTCTAGAATCAACGTTGATCCCACCGTGAACTGGAATCAAGAATCCATATCATGAGACACGCGTCTAGGCAATAATTCCACCTCTACCAAACTTTTCTGTAGGTACAATACATTCTGAAAAAAAAAGTTCACTATGAAAAACATAGATTCTACCATTCGAAATGTAGAACTTGAACCTGGATTCATCACTGCAAAGAAACTGTTTACACTATCTACGGTCCACTTTCAATATGCCTCGCAGTACCTAAACCAAGCCATTTAATCTATGAAGTCTTAAAAAAAAGAAACTCAATTATATGCAATGTTGTATGAAGAAAATGCCTAAATTAGAATGAAGAATAAAAAATACACTTTTTTAACATATAAGGCTTAAACGTATTGTCTATTAATTGCTTAAAAACTTGAAGAAGGATAAATTTCCTTTTTAAAAATATATATGTGTTATTTGTCAAAAATAATATTATTTTAAATACCCTTCAAATTGATATCAATGAAAATAAGTTATGACAGTTTATATTTTGATTTACTTCTTACATCTAAATATATTTCGATTAAATTTATGAGATTCAATTAAACATTCATATTACAGATCATGAATTCTTGTTCCGAGATGCTGATGGAGCAGCCACAATATATGATGTAGACACAATGAAAAAAACAGTCATCATGCCTAACACAACTTTTGTAAGTATTATATGAATAAGTGCTTCTTTAAAAATCAAATATATTAAATTTTTAACATAAAAATACAATTCACGAAGTATTTCACCTTGAGATTTTAAAATTAATGACATTATCAAGTATAATATTTTCCATTCAAAATAATATCATTCACAAAACAAATACTGTTTCCTTTAGAAAAATACCATTTTTAAATTGAATATACAGATTTAACAAAAATATTAAACTAAAATATTGAACAAAAATATTTTGTAATAAACTATATTACTTTATGATGTTATTAATGATTCTGACATTTTCTATATAAATTACAGTACTAAATAATATAAACTGACATTTACTTTCTAAACTTAAAAAAAATTTAATTATTTACTGACATTGTAAAAAATGAATAAAATGTATCTCTTACTAAAAATAATTACTTAAAAAGTATATTACATATAATAGCTTCATGTTGATTCAAAATACATAAATAATCATGAAATCAAAGAAAAATCTCTGTTATAACTTGAATACATTATAGTTTCTTTCAAGTTCTCAAAAATTACTTATTTATGTCTTAAAATCTATGATCTATTTTGATTAACGATTCATTTCTAGAAATCTTGCAGAATGCAGTTAAAAAATATTTCCTGTGTTTATATGATATTTACAGGCAAACAGCATTATTAATTTATTTTTTTATCAATTAATATTAAAAATTATAATTCATTTGGTTTGCATTATTTGTGTATACTATATGAAGTTGATATTTTAAATTTCTACTAACTTCAAATGTTAAATAAAATTTCTGTTAGATAAAAATGAATTTTCATTCTAATTTTTTTATCTTTTTCATTTATTTCCTAAGCAGTTGTTTCATTCAACAAAAATTGATAAAATTATAATAAAATTTAAAATTTTATAAATGTAATTACAGAATTTACTTTGCGTTGCAATTTAAATTTTTTTTTAATTAGCTACTCATTAAAAAGCTTTAAAAGAATTGTCTTTATAATCATTTATTTTATTACTAATTGCCAGCGACTGTTTCTTCCTACATCAGATGTATCCGCGAGCAAGTAATATCGCCAAAAATATTTTTAATAAGTTTACATGAGAAAACATTTATTTTTTTGATAAATCTAATTTTAATTTTCGTTATGAAACACTCATTTTTTATTCTGAGACACTCGTTTTTGCTTACTAAATCGAAGAAATGATATGTCTGAAAAAAGAAATGCTAAGTTAAAAAATACTGTTTACCATTACATAGTATTGAAATCCGATCCAAAAAACGAAGACTGTAAAAAACGAAGTTCAGATGAAAGTCGTCATCTGGAAAATTTCGTAATAGTTCAGCTTCTGAATTTACCATTTATTGATTGGTTAAACAGAAATAGTCATTGGAAAAAATAGTCACTTAATGATGAAGCTAGTCCAAAAATACTTAAGACAAAAAATAGCAAACATTGCAAGGAAAAAGAGAAAAAAATAATGGTAGTCTCATTATTCAAGGAATAAATTTCATGTCTATGTTACTTTTTTTTTTAATTTATTATTTAAAAACATTTAATTTACTATTAAAGCTTTCAAATAGATCGTCAATTTTTGATGTATAAAACTAATTTAATTATTAAATTTGTTTGAAAATTATATTTTAGTAAAGTTTATTAAAAATAAAAACCATGTAATTATTTTTACTGATTTTGCCATATACCAAATTTTTGTTATGGTACCAGATTCATCTTTTTAAAATTTTTATTTGCCTATATTTTGATTTTAAGCTTAAATTAAACATTTCAAAATTTTAACGCTTTTCCTTTCTGCGAAATAGTTAATTTTATTGGAAATAAATACATTTCCATCAGCAAAACAATCAATGAATCATTATCTGAGAAAGATAAATGAATTTCTAATTATTCTAAATATTTATTCAAAACTAAGAAATCTTCTACTCGCTGTATCTTTACAATTATAATAATGATTTTCAATTACTTCTTCAATAAACGAGTTATCTAAATACAGAGTATATTTATATGATGAAACTTT
Source organism: Latrodectus geometricus (assembly GCA_026290005.1). Classification (NCBI taxonomy): domain Eukaryota; kingdom Metazoa; phylum Arthropoda; class Arachnida; order Araneae; family Theridiidae; genus Latrodectus; species Latrodectus geometricus. The sequence continues at coordinate 15,495 of JAPDSC010134670.1, forward strand.
TGTTAATACACAAGTATAATGAATTTGCGTATTAACAAACAAGATTTTCTTTTAATAAACACCGCTGTGAGACAACTTGCCATTGACAGAAATGTTGAAATTTTTATCCGCTCATATTGAAAGTAAAATTAAATTAATCTGGTTTGTTTGACAGGGCTTAGCATTCATAGTTCGTTAATTTTGTATTTGATTACGAGATGAATCATAAAATTTAAAGTAATAACGTATTTTCCAAGTTTCTTTGTGTTAAAAACTTCTATAAATGCATTTAATTCATGTGTCCTTTTATTATAATACAATCAGATTAATAATCTGTGTTGTCTGTATATCCATCCTCCTTAATATTACTTGAAACGAATAAAAACTAATACGAATTCTCTATGATTGTTTATTACTTGATGTATGAAAATATTACTAAATTATAAAGAAATCGTATGCACTCCACATCCATTCAAACTTAAATTACACAGAAATAAATAGGCAACAGTTTTTAAATTTGTGTCTTATGTGAAAATAAATGTATGTTTGAATCCATCTTTAATAATGTAATATTAAACCACAAGGGATTACCAACGTTGAAAGATTAAAGGTAGATTTGTTAAAATATATACGTGAGGTAAAAACGAATTCACCATCCTTTGATTCAAAGATAATTCAACTGTTTTACTCGGTATGTTCTTTGTATACAGTCGGTGCTTTTGAAGTTTCGAAAGCAAAATTTTTGCACAAACAGTGAAGTTATTTTAAATTGCATTACAAATCCAGCAGAAATGTACTATAGCGTAATGATGTGGGTATATACAATTAAGCTTTATTGTACCAGCGTGTTTTCTTTTCAAATTTACAAAGATTTAACTTATGTTGTATTTAAAATTGAAAAGTATTATATTCTCCTTTACTTTATCTCTGTTGCTAGAAAACATATTAATCTATAATTTTCCCAATAGTTGTTCTTGATGCCAAGAAAAATATATGATGTAATTTAAATAAATAACGAAACATATAGTTTAAAATTTATACAATTATGTGTCATATATTACCTTATTTTAAATTTTATTTCACATATTAAGAGTAATATTCTGAAAATGTAATTATTTATTCGAGATAAAAACGTAATAAAGGCATAGTTTTACAATATCTTTTAAAAAATGATGAATTGTGTAACCTGTATCTGAACTTTTTATTTTTGGCATTCTTGGGTCTTTCATTATTTTAGAATACAAATTATTCTTTTGATATGATAAAAAACATGCACCAAATTTTATAAAGTACTTCAAGATTTAAGAAATCACGAAACATTTCACCTAAGATCTTTCTTTAAGGTGATTAGCAGTTAATCTTTAGATATTTTGAAAAATATGTTTGACAAATTTCTTTCCAAATAGAATATGTATAAATGCATTTAAAGCAGAAGTAAATGCTATTCTTTATTTTCTGAAATGACATCCAAGGCATTTACAGAAATATAAAAACTTTAAGTAAAACGAAAGGATCACTCAATTTTCTATAAATAATTCATCAACATATCGTCTACTTGAAATGGAAATAATATTTTACCATTTTCTTCTGTAAGAAATTTTCAACATTTTTTTATTTGCTCAACAAATAGATGCCATTGTTTTAATTTAACATTGTTTTCAGAAATAATTGCAATAACTCTTCTGACGAAATCAATAGTATTGTCCAATAAAATTTATATATTTTTAGATACTCTTTTGGCTTGTTAAAAATGAAATTGCACATTTTATTTTTATAGCATATATTAGAAATCTCTTTGGAGAAATTATGAAAGACATGTGCACTAAGGACATTTATAGGAAAGAATACATGTGAAATAAGATATAAATTACAAACTTCTTTGCTTGAAATAACTCTAAAAAATTGGTACTTTGTGTTTGATTTTTCACCCTCAATTAAACTTCATAGTTTACTGAAAACAGTTGAAATGCAGTTTGGGAAATATTATTCTATGGATTAAATATATAATAATATTTGATATGATAAAAACGTTATTTTTTTAACCAATAGAGGTTAAAAAATAGCGTTTTTATCGAAAGTACTAGAAAATCATGACTTTAAAAGTGGTTCTTTATGTACTATTATTGCTAAATTAAATACATAAACACTTAATTTTTGTACAAATCGCTTCTTACATTCTCAAGGGTGTATAAATTTGATGTATATCATAGTTTTTTTGGTTTTGATTCGAGTGAAGCTAAAATGAGAAAAATTGTCAGAGTTCCAAAGATGGCACATAATGTTGCCATGGCCTCGACACGTCAGGGGTACATTATGTGCATCTGTCGATCCATCCGTAGCCAAATAGAAATGTTAAAAGTATCAATCGGCACGTGTCGAATGTCATGACAGCATACAACGATCATATCAAAACTACTTCTACGAAACAGAACTGTGGAGGAAAAACCAAACTTTCTGCTAGATACAGAATATTAAAGAAAAATGTGACCACCAGAAAAACACCTCGGCAGCAAAAGTGACTGCTGCATTGAAGGAACATCTACAGCATCTATTATCGAACCATACAGTTCTGGATCAATTAATTAAATAAAATACCTGGGGAACAGCTGTGATTGTAAAACCTTTGTTACGATGTAAATAGGATACAAGATAAATAATCCTTAAATCATTAAATATTATTTATCTTGAGTTCAAAGAGAGTACGGTGGTGAAAGGAACATAAATCTGAATTACGAATCAATTGAATCGTGCCTTCTTTTCCCATGAATGCAGTTTCTTCCTGTGCAATATCCTTTACGTTCACCACACGTAAACCTATTGATCAGATTTACTGTGACTGAACCTGCATATGCCTACAACGTAAACTGTCTCCTTTATAAAGTGAAAAATAAGGAAAGTTTCATTACAGTTTGGAGCCTTATCTTGTGGTTTTTAGTAGGCTTCTTTGTCATTTTACAAGGACAGATCACTAGCACTGACTATTTTGCTTTTTTGCAAACCAACAATATTCTACAGAGCTATTATGGTTTTCGTCTGGAGATTGCACTGATCAATATTCAGTCAGAGTATCGTAAACCTTAAGACACAGTTACATTCGTTCCATGATTTGTTCAATCCCCGGATTTCAACATCATATAACCATATGGTCAATTTTGGAAGAAAGAGTTAGATTCCGTTATCTTTCTTCTGTGTCTTTCAAATATTTAAGCCAATTTCTCCATGAGTACTGATACAACATTCGGAACTAGTGAGTTTGCAGATTTAACTTCGCAAACTTAAAAATAGGTAAAGGTTAAATTAAGAAGCTTCATTTGAACTCTATAAAACCATACAGCTCATATAATTACTACGCATTTTTATGTGTAGCTTTTACATATCCAACAAATAAATAGTGATTAAATATAGTAATTTTTGTAAAATAAATTTAATTGAAATTTCTTTAATTAATAACTAAAAACAAAATAACTTTAAAATAAAATGTTTAAATTAAATTTCTAATGACTTATAATTAATTTTATGAAACATTCTCAACGAATATCAATTACATTTATAAAATATTAAATTCCTCTGATGTCTCAGTTATAAATAGTACTTCTTTATATTACAATTTGTACAATAATATTTCACTCTCAATTTGCCATTTATAAAAGATAAAATTTTCTGCTACACTTTCTCTTATTGTAACTTTCTATATCGCAATCAATATCAGAAAAAATGTTATGCGATAATCATATTTTTTATTCCTTTTCATATTTTCATTACTCAATCTTAATGGGATTATTTTTTTCTAAATAGTAGAGTCAATTTATTAATGTATTTTGAGATAATTCTAATACAAGAATCTGAGTAAAAAGATTTCTATAATAAATAAAAATTATGGTATGATTTTTTATTTTATTCCATGCATAATTATAGTTTATGTAACACTGCTTTATTTTGTTGCATAGAGACAACTCAATGTTCATCAATATAGCTTATCTCCAGACAGAAGATATATTCTTCTTGCAATAGATTATAAAAAAGTAAGAGTTACATATTTTATTTCTTTTTAATTTTCCAAAAAATGTATAGGAAAATATTATAATGAATTAAATATATATTCGTTTCCTTTCAGATGTACAGGCATTCATTTCTAGCAAAATACAGAATTTTTAACATAAGCAACGAGTAAGTAAATTTAAACACCTTTTATAAAAATTAATTACTGCTTTATTTTAAATTTTTACAATATTTTAAAAAAATATAATTAAATCATATATGAACTTATTATAATTATATTATATTTATGTAAATTTGATTTTATACATTTCCACATCTTAATCTAAAACAGCAAATTCTGAATTAATTATGAAAAAGAATTGGACTATTAAATGAACTAATCATAAAAATTAATTTTATGTGTACATAATCTAAATTTAATAATATATTTTCCTCAAATTGAAATATTCTTAAAGTAGAAAACAAATTCGTAATATAAAAAGTATTTTCTTTTTTAATTAATTTGATTAAAATTTCTTCCACTTAAGAATATTACAATTTCTGTTGTAAATAGGAGCTTTTTATAGCTAAATAAATTCATAGATAAATCTATTTTAATCGTTTCTTTTCCATTTCTTAAGGTATTCTCTCACATAACAATGTAAATTCATTGTTTTGCAGTCTTTTACGATAAATATTGTCAAAAAATGTAACAAAAAATCAATCCAATATAAAAAAAATGTTGTCATAGGAATTGAAACACATTTTTAAAATACTTTTCATTTGAAGTCAGTTTTCTAACTTAAGTTTCAATTAGAAACGATCCTAGGAATACATTTCATTGGGGCAATTTCATTAACGCTAGGTATTTTAGTTGAAACAATTTTTTTCAAAATTTTTACTATGTGTAACATCTTGAATTCAAATAAGTTATTCAAATTTAATATTTCTTATTATTAAATCATCAGTTTTATTTATCAAGTTAACAAAATATAAAAGTTAATCTAAAAATTAACAATTTTAATAATAACGACTGGTTACATTCCAATAATTCATGAAAATATGGTGAAATTTCACATAATGAAAATATTCAAAAATTTAAGTTAATCATTTTGCTGGTTTAATTTTTAATTTATTTAAGAGTTCTAAATAAGGCGTTATATCTTCTTTTCTTTTAAGTGAATTATATTTCTGTATATTTTTAAGAGAACATTTGAAAATTATACATAGTAATTAAATTTTCTCTATGATATTATCTCATTGTTTATCCAAATGCGATGTTATCTAATTAAAATATAATTCAATTATATGTAATTAAAAATAAATTCAATTACATAAAAGAAATCAATTAATGTTGAGTATTTAAATTTAAACTTTTGATTCAGCATAACGAAAAATATGATACACTATTCAGAGATGATTAAATTTAAAAATAGTCACTTTTCTATCATAGTATTTATTATATTATCTTAAATGTCAAATATCACTTTTGTCTTTATTAAAAATCCATTCCAATAAATTGAAGTAAGAGGTTGCTAAAGAAATAGAAGACAACTGAATCTGCTTATAATACAGTAATGTCAAAGTACCATTTGCATTTAGAAGTACATTGTTGTTATTAAAAATGTAATTTAAAAAAAGCATAAAAATACCTAAACTTTAAAAGAAGATGGTAGATTTAATTTGTTCTTATTAAACTTCTTAAATTTAATTATTTTGTAGAAAATGTTTTTGAAATAAAATAAATTCTGCAAAAGAATTGTGAAATACACTTTTAGAAAACGTTTCATCTTTTTGACATATGTTTAATGAAGAAAGTATAAGAAGTTAACTTAAATATATGAACCAACTTGGAACTATTTTATAAGTACATGCTAATATTACATACATAATTTCAGTTTATTATGGATCTGTTACTACTGGGTGTGTTGAAATGCTTTGCATTAAATTAAACAAATTACAAAAAGTACACTTAATTTGCTTTATGGTCTGATATGAGTCCTTACAACTCTGAGTGATATCCCACATTATTCAGAATTAAAAGAATACATGGCTGCAAAAATCTGCTCAGTGTAACTAGAGAGGGTGAATTTTGCGAAATTTAGTAATGATAATGAATCTAACAATTAACATGAGCGTTAATACATTAAGACAATAATATCATATTTTTTTCTCTTTAATTGTTTATTTCTCACTGACAATAAATACACTACTGGCCATTAAAATTGCTACACCAAGAAGGCGACATGCTACAGACGTGAAATTTATACGAAAGGAAGACGGTGCTGTGATATGCAAATGATTAGCTTTTCAGCGCATTCAGACAAAGCAGGCGCCAGTAGAGACACCTACATTGTGTTTAAATGAGGAAATTGTTCAGCCGGTTCCTCATACACAAATTGCATTTGAACGTTGTTGCCTGGTGAAAAGTTGTTGTGATGCCTCGTGTAAGAAGAAGAAATGCGTACCAAGACGTTTCTGATTTTGATAAAGGTCGAATTATAGCGTACCGGGATTGCGGTTTATCTTATTCGCGTCGGACGAGATCCAATGACTGTTAGCAGAATATGGAATCGATGGGTTCAGGATGGTAATACGGAACGCCATGCGGTATCTAACGGCCACCTATCACTAGCAGCCGAGAAGACAGGCATATTATCCGCATGGCAGTAATGGATCGTGCAACCACGTCACGAGCCGTGAGTCAAGAAACGGGGTCGTTTGGAAGACAACAAGTTTCTGCACGAACAGTTCGACGACGTTTGCAGCAGCATGGACTCTCAGTTCGGAGACCATGACTGCGGCTTCACTTGACGTTGCGTTATAGACAAGAGCGCCTTCAATGGTGTGATCAACGACGAACCTGGGCGCATGAATGGCGAGACGTCATCTTTTCAGATGAATCCAGGTTCTGTGTACAGCATCATGATGGTCTCATCCGTGTTTGGCGGTATCGTGGTGAACGCACACTGGCAGCGTGCATTCGTCATTGTCATACAGGCCCATCACCTGGCGTGATGGTATGGGGTGCATTGGATACACGTCTCGGTCACCTCTTGTTCGCATTGACGCTGCTTTGAACAGTGCACGTTACATTTCTGGTGTGTTACGACCCGTGGCTCTACCCTTTATTCGAGCCCTGTGAAACCCTACGTTTCAGCAGGATAATGCCCGACCGCATGTTGCCGGTATTGTACGGACCTTCATTGATACCGAACATGTTCGTCTGTTGCCCTTACCAGCACGTTCTCCAGATCATTCACCAATAGAAAACGTCTGGTCAATGGTTGCCGAGCGACTGGCTCGTCACCAAACGCCAGTAACTACGGTTGATCAACTGTGGCATCGTGTTGAAGCTGCATGGGCGTCTGTACCTGTACATGGAATCCAATCTCTGTTTGACTCAATGCCCAGGCGTATAACTGCTGTTATTACTGCCAGAGGTGGTTGTTCTGGGTACTGATTTCTCAGGATCTATTGAGCCAAATTTTTTGAAAATTTAATCACTTGTTATTTCTAGTATAATATATTTGCCCACTAAATATCATTTTGTTATCTGCATTTCTTCCTGGTGTAGCAATTTTATCCAGTAGTGTATTTAAATTATTGTAATTAGTTATTCAGGAGCTATGGTAATTTTAGGAAATATTTTTCTGCATAAAAGAGAATATTTTGTTTAATTTTTTATACCTAAGCATATTATTAAGATATTATTAAGTTTCATATAAAAGTTGCGTGTGAGGAAAATCGAAATCATTTCATGTCACGGCGTACAAAAAAGGATTTTTAATCTGATTAAATTTTAATACACAAATATATATTTAATATAATTTTTACAATATTCTTAAATAAAAATTATAAGATTGTTAATTTTAATAAAAAACCTAACATTGTGTGAAACAAACTAGAGTACCAAAATATTATGTGAAAAATGCTGAGAAATGCATAATTTAAAATATGCATAAGTTAAAAAGGTTTTCTCATTTAAAGAAGAAACAACAGAAAAATAATGAATCGAAGTTTTTCAATTGAAATTGCATAAAATGGAATATTGGTAACATGATTATGAAGATATCAAAATAGGAATAATAATATTTTGTTTTCTAGAGTTCGAATAATATCTAATTTTATTCACACATGCACAATTATACAATATTCGCAATTTACATCATGTTATTTAAAATAACTAACAATCGTAAGTGATAAATTATGCAAATTTAATATACTTCTTTAATAATTCTAAAAAAAATAAATATATAAACCTACAATCTTAAGTTGATGAGAAAAATACACATTTCATATCAAAAAGAAACAATGATCTTATTTCATATTAAAGGGAAAACGTATTAAGAAAGTTCTGAAACTGTACATTATGTCTTTTTCATTATTTCAAATATTTGAGGAAGATTCAATATAAAATAAAGAAGGAAAAATGTCATCTTGGAGCTCTTGTTCCAAGAAAATTTGACAATATTCATTTCTTCTGACATGTGTCTTCCGATGTTTAATATTTCATCCTCTTGTTGAGTGCTTTCTTGTGAATAAATTGACAATAATTGTATGTGTTTGGTTACGAGAATAGAAAATATACGTAGAAAAATAATATCAATCTAAAATGATTGTATTTGTTTCTTTAGTGGTTTTTGATAACGTTTCAAGTAATGCAAAATAAAATTCAAATATTATTCATATTAATATCAAACAATATCACTTTCATCTTATTTATCCATCTTATTCTGTTCATTTCCTTAAATTTAGTGTCTAATATCAGATATGGGACATTTTAAATAAATAAATGCTATTATCATCTTGTGTAAATATATGTATGAAAAAGAAAACAATGTAAATTTCACTGGATTTTGTATATTAATTCGTTTGCGTTTATAAGAAAAATTATTAAACTTTTAGCATTTATTAATGTGGACTTGAATCATAACATTTCTAATCTGAACATCGTATAAAACCAGTAACAGTTGCAGAAGTTGGTTTCAGTCATTATTATCATAATAGTTTTACGACAATACATTTAGCAATTCTGATAATAGTGATAAGGATCTTGTATCTAAGTAAATGACTTTGAACACAATCTCATGTTCGGTATGCATTGAACTAATTGACCATAATTAGAAATAATTCTCAAATTGAGTGCAATGCCAAATCAAGCAATAATACTTGGTATAGGATTTTGGAATACAGATAAACTTGACACCAAGCTTGAAATACATCATAATTTTAGTTTAGACATCTGGCATTTTCGTATTAGTAATATCTTTCCCTTCAAAATGCTATTAACTAGTGTGGTATTATGCTCAATGTTATTGATACATCTATTGTAACATATACAATATCGTATAAAATTGCATTGATGAGTATTAACATTACTGTATTGTACTAAGAATGAACAATACTCAGCACAATATTCTAAATTTACTTGGTTATCATTTCAATGAATATTCGCTTTAAATCTAGCCATTAATAGAAGTGAGAACTAATGATTTGCGATCTATTTCAACATTTTTAATTAACAATATAATATATTGATTATGTTCCTATTTTCCGTTATAATTTATGGCACGTAATCTTGGGATAATTTTTTCATTAGGATAATACCAAATTCCAAATATCCAATTAGAAAATTAAAGTAACTATTAGTATTTTATATTATTATGAATATTTCATATTTTAGTTACATTCTATCGAAGAATAAATAAACACATATGTTCTCCAAGTAGAATGGTCATATGTTATCTATTTGACATTTTCAATTCATTGTTAACTCTTGATAGATTTTTGAAAACAGAATAAAAATTTGTTTGCCTAAATCTTTTTAGAAAGTATAGTGCATCCATAATTTTTTTTATATAATTTCCTTTCTTTCTATAATAATTACTGCAGTTACCACCATTTTGAAACATATAAACTTGAGTTAAGATATTTGCTAATATTTATGTGTTGATTCTTGAATCTATAATAAGAACTGTATATATCTGATTCGAAAAAACCTTTTAAGAGAGAAATTTCTAGCCAAAAATTTGAAAACTTAGATCTTTTAATAATATGATAATTCATTTGTTATGCTGACCTTAAATTTAAAAGGCTTCTTTCTTAGAGGAAAGAAAAATAAAACGGCGATAAAAACTATGAAACTCTAAAAAGAAATTAATTAAATACATTATAAAATTAAATCTTGAATACACACTATTAAATTTATTAGAGCATAATTTTCCCTAAAATTTAAAGTGTTACCATTTTAAAGATAAATTACATATTTCATCGCTTGCTTTGAAAATGAGAAGGTAAAAGTCAGCATTATATTTATTTCGCAGGTTAGTAATTAATTTACTTTTCCTGACACAAAAAGAATTTTAAATTTAACTATTATGCAAAATCAAATAATTATAGCAAAGTGTAAATTTACAGACATTCTACAAAATCAATTTTCTAATGTAAGTTTCAAAATACTAAATCTCAGTAATAACTTATCAAAAATGACTCCAAAAAAGTTTCATCATTGAAAAAAAGTGTAATGATGGAATGCTCTTTTGGTTAATATTGCATCACTAGAATTTACAAAGATAAGTACGTATAGACAAATTGATTGATAGATAGATAGTTGTAGATATTCACTTTTATATAATTTTACATAAAATTTGCTCTTCAAAAGTTTGAAAATTTAAATATTGCAATTTTTTTACAGTTTAGAAAAATACAAATAAAAATGCGCAAAAAAAAAATAAATAAATAAATTTTGAAAAACATGATACCCGTAGGAAAAATAAAGGCAATGGTTAAACTAATTTAATGATTTTTTGGTCAACGTTCATTACGTATTTTAAAGAGACACTTAATGTCTAAAATTATGGGTTATTATAGGAATTTATTGGATACTTTATATGTTAGCAAACTAAAATTAAATTTAGTTTTTTAATTGAAAAAATTAACGTTTTTTGTATTTTAAAATACTTTTTAATCCTACATCATTTTATTTTAATATTAATGTGCGTAATTATTTATCTTATGAATTATATAAAAGTATTGGTATCTGATAATGTATTTTTATGATTTTCCTTATGCTCAACAATTATCTCTTAATTTTTTTTTAATCTTCAATAGCTTTAAAGATTATTTATTAGGTTCAACAGCTATACTTTCAAGTAAAAAATATAAATATTTCAGAGAAGTCTTAAAATTATGACTTCTAAATGCATTTTTCTACGTACATATTAATATCAAATAGCAAATCATTCATTGGCATAAATAAATTGAATTTAAGCACTTTAAATTCTGGTTTATTGAATGAATCAATAAACTTTACTCTGAAAATAAATTTTATGAAATCATGAATATATATCGTTTACAAATAAAGATAATAAAAAGAATAATGCCAATTTTTATGATCCAGCATTGTAGGCTGAACTGACAATCAAGAACTGTCTGATAAATGTTTCGTAACGTCTTGACAACATCCAATGAGTATTAATAAGTAATATGATCAAAATATTCATTTTAATTATAAATCCTTTACTTTAAATAATTATTGGGGTATGTGATTAAAGCAGCAGCTAGCAGTAAAAAAAGTTAAATAATGTGTTTCCTAATTCAATAAATAATTAATTTGTAAGGATAAGGATGATTTGTGTAATAAGGATGCATCTTGTAATTGTGTGTAA
>JAPDSC010134673.1:0-19248 GCA_026290005.1 Latrodectus geometricus
AAAATATTTAATCGCATAAATAAATAATCATAACAAACAGCAAGAAAAATTAATAAATGTTTGCTAATTTTTTGTCCATGTAAAGATATACTCCCACAAGAATTTTAAATGAGGAAAATATAAGATGATTATAAAAAAAGTATGTACTTGTATGAGTTGAGAAGCAAATTGACAAATTTCTTATTACAAGTAAAGATTCATTTGTTGAATCAAAACTAATCAATTGCTTAATTCAGTACATTTTATGGTGAATAAGGGGATTTGAAATTACTATTGGTGTTGGGGATGACAAAGAATAAATAACAAAATATACCAGATGATATTTTGAAAGTGTCTTAAGACAAAAAAAGCCCATAAATATTCACTATAGATTGTGACAATCAAATTTATATTGAAGGAAATATAATAGATCTAGTAGATAGATTGAACAGAATTAAATACCTTATCAATTTAGGAGCTATATACGAAAACTTTTAGAAGGAAAAAGTTAGCATATCCTTTTGAAAGCATACTTATGGTCATCAGCAATGGAAATACAATCTTTATCTGTACTCTTTTAATTTTCTTAAAAATAACTTAAAAAGTTTCATTTTATTCGAAATAATTCTTCAAACAAATTGTTTTAAATAATACATAATTTATTAACCTTAATTTATTCATTTTGTCTATAGTGATTATCAGACAAACTAAATTAAAAAAAAATGGAACAGAATTTTGAAATCAAAGGATGCCACTTTAAAAAATTGCCAAGACTGAAAATTTCACTCATATGCAGTTTTATAAAGATTAATTTGAATTATAAATTAGTGTTTTGTTTTAAGTATGGTAATTTTTCTTTGAAAAATATTAATTTTTTTTTATACAATTTACATTTATGAATCTTTTTCAAAATTGGGTGCCATTTTGTATTTTTCATTAGATTTAGGAAACTTAAAATGATTTTTCCTTTTACCATGCTTTTTAGCAGACAGTTTAAAGTAGATAATTAAAAATATTATTTAATATTTTTTCCTCTTATTTAATCACAAAATGCCTTTTGCAGAATTATTTTTCAAAATCCAAAATTTTTACTTTTAAAAATTTTATTATAATGATTTATACTACAAATTATAAAAAGGTCTTAATAACCTTCTCTGTAATGATTTTTATTAATTAAAAGCAGCTATCCAGGCATAGCTAGCATATCTGTTATATATAATATTTTAACCTTTTAAGCAACAAATTTGAAATTTAAGTATGTCAACACTTGTATATCAGTGGAGTATGAAATAAAAAAGAAATGCAAGTAGCCATCTTGAATTTTTTATGTTTAGGTAAAGAAGCAAAATATTTTTATAGGATGTCATGTATGTTGCCTTAATTATTTGTAAAAATATATTAATTTATTATGTGTTCTACTGATTAATTTAGGATTTAAGTATTTTATTCTGAATTAAAATGTATTTTTTAAGTTTTGTGAATCATTTAGATTTTTGAATTTTTTTCTTCCTTGAAATGTCATGTCTTTACTAAATATAATAACAAAAATGCACTTGATATGTTTGCATAGCTATGAACTAAAGGTGAAAAAATTGAATTATGCAGATTCCAACTCATTGTTTTGCATTATTCAAAGTTTTATCAAAATATTTCTGAGATAAAATTAAACACATTTAATAAAAATATCTGTTCACTTAAAAACTAATTGATGAATTATTTAGATTAATTACAATAGCTATTGCAATTTAATACAGAAAACTGTTGAAAGAGGTATTTAACATAATTAAAGTGATTTTTTTTTTTTTTTTTTTTTTTGGTTTCTCTAAGATTATGGCACAGGCACCAGCTGAGAAGCAAAAATGCAACATGATCAAGAGCAACATTGATTGAATGCTGAAAATAAAAAGAAAATGAGTAAAAAAAAAAAAAAAATATGGCACCTTAATATGCTAGACATAAACATCTCTTGTAAATCTATAAAATTCTATTAGAAAAGTATGAAGAAAGGGTTCTGCAAAAGACTTAAAGTCATTACAGAAAACATAAAATTAAGAGATGAAGTCAAGAAATTGGAAGTTTAAGACTAATATGTATAGAAAAAGATGGAGTTTTAAGAATAAATCATTCACAGCTTTTAGTTTAAGAATAAATTAAATGCTGAAGAAAATGTTAGAAATTCAAGATCAAAAGCCAAACACTTTTTAAAAGAGACTTACTGTGCACTTAACTCTTTGCAGAGCTAAAGCTATTTGGCAGCTTACCATATTTACAAGCTTTAATTCTTGCCGGAAGAAATATACAAAATTAATAAAAGATGTAAATAAGAGATACTTGCATAAATTAATGCACAAATCATGTCTGAGAAAATATTGATTACTAAGAATAGCACTGAATAGTTATTTTGGTTGCCGTATTTACCAAAAATTCAGAATTATTAAAAAATTTTTCTTCTTTTCAATATCCAAATGGCACTGAAATTTGAAAATGACTGACATATGCATTATCAACAATAGGCGCAGATGCTAGAGAAAATACCAGGCATGCCAACAGATAGAGGATGGCAAATTCCCAGTTTGAAACTTTGGTATTATGTAACTTTAGTATTGTATAATCTATGACAATGGTTAAAGTGTCTTAATAGAGTCCTCATGCACAACCCGAAAACTACTAGAGTATCTTGTCCTTCCCAATAACTCAGGCAATGTTGGCTGGTGTTCATTTCCCGAGTTTTAAAACTATTGTTCTTGAAGGTGAAACTTCTGAAGTACATCTGTCTAAAAGATAAGGAACTGCAAAATAAACTAACTGAAGGAATAGAAATGACTCCTCCAATACCAGAGGTAGAAATGACTTTAAAGGGTGCCCAAGTTTGTGGGAGTTAACAAAGCTTGTTTTCATAAAGTTAGTATTCAGGTATTTTTAAACAAAAAAGGTCTTTCTTTATGTAGCAAATTATACACAAATCCTTAATTTCTTTACAGTAAGCATGAATTATAGATATATAAAATTTCAAGCAGTAAAAACAAAAATAATCTCTATTTTTTATCCTAAAGATAATTAGGAAGAAAAATGGAACTTGCGAAAATAACAATACCTTAAATTTGCCATTTCAACTTGTGATAATGGTTGAACTTTCTTTTCTTCTGGTTTCCTGAACTTTATTATCTGTAAGAAACAAGTTATGTTCCTTCAATAAGTGAAAACAAACTAAAGTTAAATCTTGCACAATAATATAAAATTATACACATGAGAGAGTGGAATAATAATGTTAAATTAATGATGATCAATTATTTACTAGTGAAGCATTAAAAATAAATAATAAAATTTCAAAGAAATTAAACAATATTTAGTAATATTGGTGCATTACTAATTACAATACAATGAACAATATTAAAAATAATTTTATATATTATAGATTTAAATATAAAAACTACATTAGCTTGAAATAAATTCAATTTTTAACTTTTTATTTTATATATAAGTATTTTATATATCTTTTATGTTTAATGAATAGCAGTAACTTTAGACGAGTGTTATAAGCATTTAAAAACAATTTGGAAACACTTTGAAGGAGTGAGTTAAATGTTAAATAAAATTAATTTGATTTGATTTGTTTGCTGCTCAAAAATCACTTTTTACACATGATAGTTAGACTGAGAGTTACAGTTTAAAGGGGAATTCCAAATTGTGGAACAAAGAAGTCCAAAGTGGAAATCCAAGCTAAAAATTGTTGAATTGCGAGCCAAAGATTGGCAATTCAGCATTGAATAAAATTCATGCAAATGTACTACAGAAAATAGCAAGTGTTAACTTGAAAAAATTAATAAGCAACATAGCAACTGAAATCACTACTTAAAAAATAAGATCTATTTTAACATTCGTTGCAATGCAAACAATGGTCATATGAAGAGCTAATCATACTAGCAACATAAATCATCAAAACTTGAACAATTTAATGACTTCATTTTTACAGAAATTTCTGTTAGAATAATATTAGAAATGATCAAATAAGTATCATAACAGTTTATAAAATTGCAGAGGATTACAAAAATAATTGATGCAGAAAGGTGTTGGTTTTTATGTTAATGAATAGGGACTGGTTAGTGGTTATTTTAGAATTACCGTATTTTCCAGTATATAATCCGCAGCGGCGTATAATCCGCACGGCCGTTTTTTCGAGTAAAAGGAAAAAATGCGTCGTATAATCCACGGCAATTTTTTTTCCGACGAATAATCTAAAATATGTACTGCTGATAATATAGGAGTCTCATAAAATAAAAAAAATGCAAAGTTGGATTAAAATTTAATAAATTGTATAGAAAAAAAGCATTTATTATGAAAAATATTAGTCTAGATCCAGTTTAACGCAAAGTATGATAAACTTGAGATGAAAGCACGAGATCGATCAAGAGCGATAATTTTGAGAAGATTCTTGTAAAACTTATCGATATTTAGCTTCTAATAACTTTTAAAAAGATGTTAGACATATTTAAATTAATATATATTTGCTTCGTTAGTATTTAAACGAAAGAAATGGATTATTTACAAATTGCGTATTTTATACAATTTTTTTTTATACCGCGCGCGTTTTGTTTTTCACTTCACATTAACACATTTGACGCCATTGTTTTTATTTGCTTTAGCTATAGCTTTTAATTTAAAATCTGTAGTGTAACTTAAAAATTTTCGCTTCCTTATGACGATATACAAATTTGAATATTTTCAAAACGAAACAGCTCGCGTCAAGGCAAATTGCAAAATGACGTTAGCGAATTTACAACCTTAAAATCTTTAAGAGGAACCGAATTCGTTTTTTGAACGTAATTGCACAAAGCCGATTATAGTTTAAATAACTCAGGTGTGTCCTGGTACCACCAGTTATTTATTTTATGAAACAAAGAGTATTTCTTTCAAAACTTTCTTGTAAACATTTCTGATGGAGAATGTTTTTTATCAGATAATCCGCGTTGGCGTATAATACGCACAACGAAATTCGGAACTTTTTTAGCACATAATCCGCGGATTATATACAGGAAAATACGGTAAGTTAGTTTGTAAATTGGTAGAATGTTCTTTCTATAATTTTGATTTCTAAACAGGTTATTGAGCATTGAAAGAATTCTTCAAGAAAAACACTTTCAAAATACACTCAAACTGTACATTTTTGAATTTTAGACTTAATTCTATTTGTGAAAATTTGGTTTGGTATTAAAATATGCACACAAGACATGATTCAGTAAAAATTTAACAAGATTCCTTTACAAATTTTAAAGTAATTTTTTTCTAATGGTTTAAAAGAAAAAATTATTCAACTTATTTCCATTCATTTTTAGTTAATTGTCAATGTCATTCACTTAGATTTTAAAGAACTTCTCTTTATGTTTTAAATTAATTTCACACATATCTACCATTACAGCGCAATATTTCTCTAATCAAAGATAAGTTCAATTATAATATCACTAATTAACAAAAAGTCCATATCTTCAGAAGCAAATGCAGGACAACTTGAATAAATAAGAAAAGAAAATTAACACACTTGCCATTTCAAAGTAAAGATTGAGATATAAATTATTCTCATAAAAATTCCATTTTCATTTTGATAAATTAAATTTTATGTAAAAGAATTCCTTACGCATATAAGTACTAAAAAGAAAGAAATCAGATATGAGTTGATCATAATTCCAGTATCACAGTATAAAATGTGCTAGAAAAATAATATTTATTAATATCAAATGTTTAGTATTTTATATCATAATAAACATTAAAAAATAATTTTTTCTAACTGCAAGAAACAAATATCTATCAAGCATGGAGTGTTTGTAGATTTTCAAGAAACAAGATCCAGAAGTTTCAGGGTGTTGCAGATCCATGTTGAAAACAACAACTATTATTTTGGAAAAATGTACTAACATTTATCTACACATCATATTTTCTTATTCTTAGATGGTAAATATTTTTAAAAATTATTTTTATTTAAATAAGATTTTAAATTATTTCAAAAGTAACAAAATAAAATTATGTCTACTTTAATTATAGTTAGAATAGAAACAATTTTATTTAAATGTTCAAAATACATTGATTTATTATAAAAATACAATAAACAGTAATGAATTTTAAATATTTAAAAACCATTTATATAGCTTCTTTCGAATAACTTAATATGTACTAAAATATAATAGTAAAAATACCTTGAAGATTATTTTTCTTGAAATTAAATATATGAGCATTTAATTACAAATAATTGAAGATGAAAACTTCAAGCCATATGAATCATCAATAAGACAACTGAACACTGAATGATCAAAGGGGTAGTTTTATAAAAATTAAGTGTTAATAATTTTTCATTAAATGTATACCATTTGACATGCTTTTTATTTGGCTTATTTTGTCAACACCAAGCAGCACAAATTTGGTTTGTGTTTGCAAATGTACAACTTATTTTCACTTTCTAATCATAATTTCATTATTTTAATAGTTTTATTTTTTGCAACAGAAGACATGAAAAATTTTGAATTTAGCATAAGACAAGAAGACTGTAATTGCACTTATGCAAAATGGTTTTATGATTTTCTATGCCAAAAAGTTAAAGGCATGCAGATCCAAGAAGTTAAAAGCATGATTTGAAGGATCACACATTTCATTTGTCACTGCTGTGCAATTTATTTATGTTATCAGAAATTAATATCTGTTTAGTCCTGTGAACTACATTAAAAAGTAAATAATACCATGCTCAATTGGAATAATTACATGCAACAATTGTTTGTTATCCTACCCAAAAACTAAAGTCAGTGGATGCAATAAAATTGCAGATATAGAAAAATCTTATTCACTAGAGAAAGTAATGTAGGCTGTATTCTTTTCCCATAAAGACTTTTGAGACATTGTCACATGAAATTAGAGAATGTTTTCTGGTACTTGTTTCAAATAATACAACAAAGAGTTTAGTAATCAAAAATAGCAAAATATCAGATGGAATAATTATATTTTCTGACTGCTGGTGTGGATAAAAGTTTAAAACTTCTGATTTGAAAGTTTTCTGATACAAACATTTTGCGGTAAATCATTTGTATTATTTTACTGATCTAGACACTGGGGGATCTTACACAATCTAAAGAGCAAATGTTGGATAATGGAAAATGATGAATTAATGGCAGAGACACTACCCAAAACTATTAATATTCTTATGTAACTGAACTCATGTGATGTCACATATATACATAAAAAGACATGTTTTTGACTTATTAAATGATATCCTTAACTTGATGCCTCTTGTTTAATATTTTTTATATATTAGAATATCCTTTATTTAAATAATAAACTTATTTTTGCATTTGTGCTTATACAACATTTTGTATTGAAAATATAGAAATAAATATTTAATATAATTCTGATTTTTTGCAGACAAAATATATATAAAAATTGTAATCGTACCAATTTGGTGGTTAAGTTTCTTTGTCACATAATTGTTATTTCTAGCCACGAAGTCTAATTAAACTGGGACCTACTGTCTAATAATGGAGATAAGTGAATTCTGAACCGCCATAAACTTCTAAGCCTAAGATAGGATTTAAAATTTACAATTTGTTGAATGCCAGAATGGTACTGGTAACCATTCCACTGTCAATTTGACAAAAAGTGAGTGGCATACCTTTAATGGAAAAGTACTAATGGGCCTTGATGATGTGTGCTTCTATATCTATATCTAAATCTTATTACTATAGGTAAAAAGTGATAAGATTCTTAATGTCAAATCAATCTTGTGGTATATTATGTCACACATATTCATCAATTCTTGCTTCAAATCTGCAACTCTTTGAGATGTCACAATCTGGAAACCAAGCATTTTTGATGAGCAAAAAATCTGGCGATTTCTCTGGACAAGTAATAAAAATGGAAGACTATTAACAATACAGGGCATACAGATTAAATAGTTGTACAGGATCTGCCATTTACTTGTGAAAATTGATAATAAGTTTAATTCTCAAAGAATAATACCACAAAAGCCACAGCAATGTTAGAAATGTTCAAACAATAATGATCAGAAGCTACTTGAAGCCATAAGAGATAGCAATCCAAACTATCACACCAGGTATAATAATTGTATGTGCAAAATGATTTTAGATTTTACTCTCCATTTATAATCTCATAGTTACCAAATATAAAATAAAAAGAATTTTAAATACTTTGTATAAATTACAGGCAACTAAATAAAATAAACATAGTACCTTTGTATTATATTTCTCAAACACGACAGCATTCTTATCCTTTTGTAATTGTATTAAAGCAAGTTGGAAATTCTGATTTGAGCAAATATTTTTACACTCTTCTTGAAAATTCTCCAGAAAAAGAGCACTGTTTATCCAATTAGATTCTACTTGTTCATAGTAGTGCTTTAATAATTTGTCAGCAACATCCTACATTAATATAAACATTAAAATATTTTACATAATTTATTCTCAAACATAAAAGTGCATGCACTTTGCTTGCTTAAAGTATTGTATATAATCTTTTTATAAATATGTTAAATAATGATTCAATGATCAGAAAATGTAAAGTAATATTGATAGCAGAATGTTAACATTCAATTTTATTTGAATAGAAGATAATTTTATTTAAACTCTAGATAAAATTTAGCATTTTTTTGCAAGCCTATATTTAAACACTTGCAAAAATTTGAATTATTTAAAAACAAAGGTTAAACACTTACTTTGAGGAAATTACCACATTTTCCTGTAAATAATATGTAAAAAATCAGTTAAAAGTTTCAAATTTTACTATCCACAATCATTCACAATTGCAGATATTCTGACAAAAACATTTTCCATCAGAAAAGCTAACAATAAAATTTTGAAAGAAATGCTATTTATATTTCATAAAATAAATAACAAATGGCAGTGAAAGCTTTCATGACTCAGCTATAACCAATATTCTCCAATTACAATCGAGAACGAATTTATTTCCTCGGAAGGATACACTTAACTAGTATCACTCTACATTTAACTTAGATCTCTATAGTTCGGAAAATATTCAAGTTCATACATTGTTAAGAGGAAACAAAAGCACAAAAGTTGCACAGAAAATTTTAAAAGTTATAGAGAAGGCAAATAAAAAATGGCAATAAATGTATTTACATTAGGTGAAGAATAAAGCATGTACAGTACAAAAGAAAAATATAATCCAATGTGACTGTGTTTGAAAATAATTAATTTCTTTCAGTTAATTATTAACCAAATAAATATATTATACTAATTAAATATGTATAACCTGGCTTTAAAAGTCATTAAAAATGATGTTTACAAGAATCATCTTAAGAATATCATTCTCAGCGATCAAGTGCTTTCATCTTAGTTTATTGCACTTGGCAGTGAGTAGATCCAAATAGAATCCAACCAGATGTTTTTCATTTGAATTTTTTTCATATTTTGTTTTTTATTTTATGTGACACCACATTATCGCCAATATATATTTTGGATTATTTGCTGAAAAAAATCGCTGTGGATTATGCAACACTTTTCTTTCACCCAAAAAAGACCTTGTGCATTATATTTAATTGCATTATATAAAATTTCCTTTTTTGTTATATCTATAAAAAAATCTCATTTCTTTTTTTGGAGATGTTATAAATTTTGATTTAGAAAACATCTACAGAAAACTAAATGGTGCAAAGTTTTAAGAAGCACCAGTATTCATAAAAATATAAATCATCTATTTAAAAATAGGAATTATACCTATAAGTCAAATTATGTAGAACTTTTCAACTTTTTAATTATTTAAAAACAAAATTTTACAGCAAAATTAAACTTCAATTATTTGATCTAACAAAAAAAGTTCGTGATTTTTTTTAATGATTTTTACAAGTAATTTAAATTTAAAGAGATTTAACTTTAAACATAGTTATTCTAAAGTAAAATCCTAACATTAAATTTGTTCAATACAAATGTAAAATATATAAGAAGCTTCCAGTGGAATAACAACTGTGAAATAATTATTTGCTGAACAATGACTGATAATACCGATTTTAAAAATTATAAATAATTTAATCTCGGTTGCAATGTGTGTAGTTAAAATAAAATTGTATTGTTTACTTATTTGTATTGCTTAAATTAAAAAATTAAGACACTTATTACACTCTATGTACTTTATAGTTCATAATATTAATTTTTATAAAATTTAAATTCTTGTTAGAATTGAGTTTTTAAAACCAAAAACATTGAAACTGAAATAAAAAAAAAGACTATAAGTAATAGTTCATCATAATAATATATATGTTTATATGATCGTTTACGTAAAATGAATATTTAAACTAAAAAAGCCAGTTAAAGAAAAATACATTATTTAATACACATAAAGTTATTGATAACAATAAGATGATAAATCCTAAGCATCTTTCAGCATAACTGCACTAATTTAAGACTTTTTTTGAGCTATATAAAATTGTCAATGAAGGTAATTGTAGTAACATTAATATTAAATGTCAAATATAACACAAAATATGATTTACTTTCACAACAGATAAAACAACGCATCTATCATCTTTCTTTGACCAATTTAAAAAACTTTGAACTGAAGAAACTCCCCATGAAACTGGTTTCTGTACAAGAACATCAAATCCCCATCCAAGCCAACCTTTATCTCCTTCCACTTTATTAAAATCATCCATACTGGCAATAAGACCTTTCCTAAAAATAAAGATAATCTATTCAATACATGAAATTTATGCTTCTTCTTTTCATGCCGTAGTAGTTGAATAAGTAATTTATGTAGTTGAATATGTAATTTAGTTGAATCAGTAGTTGAATATGTAATTTATGAGACAAACAATTCATACAATTGATAAATACATAATTATTTAATGAGAGGAGAAGAATAAACACTTTTGAATGTTTTTAACATTTCCTTCAGAAAGAGTATATAAATACTTATTTTAATTCAGAAATCTAAATAGGTAGTTTGCTAATTAACAAAAAGCATCAAAACAAATGTTTAAAATAATATATTACATATATTTATAATAAACTAATATCTTAATCCATAGTGATTAAACATTAATATTTCTAAATTAAACATAAACTTTAAATAAATCAATAAATATGAATAATGTATTTAGACCAACAAGAGAAAAGTATATATTGTCCTTGAAGCATGAAAAAATTCCGATATTTTCTTTGATCAAGCATATCATTGTTGCAAAATGTTTCAGAAAATGTATGAAAGATGGGTAAATTTACGAGTATTAAATTTAAAATTCAAATAATTATTTAATATGAGATGGAATTTATTAATATACACAAAAATCGTACAAGATGAAAATAAATATTAAACGTAATTTTACTTCTGAATGTATTATGCAATCAAAAGTCTAAACAGTAGATGAGGAATTCATCATTATACTGAATAAAACGGAACTTTTTTCCTACAGACGTACGTGGTAATTAGGTGATTTATAGTCTTTCAATCATTACAAAAATAAGAGAAATATAATTTTTAAGTACCTAAACATATTATCCAATACAATATCAAGACACATAGGTTGTTTTCCTTTTCGTTCTAGGGCTAAACATAAAGAATCAAGGGAAATGAGAGGCGATTGACTTTTTAGACATAGATCTTGAATTGTATTCATCCAAAAGTTCATTTTAGCATCCCAACCTTCTGGATTAAGAATTTTTTCACGAAAGGGGGTAAATAGAAAATTCATACGAACGTCATCTTCCCAATCCTTGGGAAAATCAGAAGCATTAAATGTTAGTTCTGAAGACATTATTTAACTAAAATGAAGAAAAAATAATAGGCAGTTATATAAAACAAATTAATTTTTGCATAAAAAGAATAAGCGTTATTAGTGAAAACAAACAGAATATATCATTTTTCAATCATTATGGTTAAGCTAAAATGAATTACAAAATGACAGAGGGATTCAAATACTGCGTTCATAACATGCGTCAAAGAGGTAAACAAACAGTGAAAGTAGAGTTGTAAGCTGTGATTGGTTCATATTTTATAAGTGTTTTGAAAATTAAAGTATAATAACCCCGTGATTTAACGTTAACGTTTTTGTTAAATATAAATTATCTTAATCAAAATTCAACTTTCATTTTTTATAGGATGTTAATCTGCACAAAGTAAGATTATTATTACATAAACTCTAGGATTATTTAAAAAATTTGGCAGTTCACATGGTATACTTTTATAAAATGCATTTTGGGGGAAAAAAAAAAAAAAAAAAAAAACTTGAAGCCAAACTGGAAACTAAATGGTTAACGCTCTGCCTTTTGATTAAAAAATTTGTGGGTTTGAATGCCGCTTTGGAAATGGATGTTTATGGCGGTTCGGAATCCAATTTAAACTGTAGATTGCGAAAATTATCTCTATTGTGCAAAAAGTGACTGTTAAGTGAGATAAACAATGCAACTTTGAAAGGTAATTTGTACAATTCGAGGCGAGGCATTTATTTTCATTCAGACAAAATATTGTTATATGCTTCATAGATCTTACAACTTTTACTCAGTCGTAGACAAAGATAACTTCAAAAACCTACATCTGGTGACTGAGATGGTAAGCTTTATAAATCAATTGTTTGAATTTCCATTCTTCAATTTTCCTAAATACATTCCAAGAAACAATATATTAATTTAAATTTAAACATAAAAATTATATGAAATTATTGATTGAGTTTAAAAAAGAATATCAATTAGAAATTTCGTTAACTTTGAATTATTCCTTGAATATATAAATATTCTTTATTTATTGCCCTGGAATTTTTTCTCGACTTTTGTATGGTAGTAACGCATATTTTTAGGAATGGATTTTAAAATGAATTGAATTATTCCATCTTATGAAATATTCATTGTGAAAAAATGATAGATTTTTTTGTAAAAGAGCTTCAAAATGTTAATTTTTTTCAGAAAAAGAAATGGAAAACATAATACTTGGCTTATTATGTTGGCGGTAATATTAAATAGCTACAATCAATGTTTTAACGAAATTGAAAACGTGAGGATTCTTACCGATTATAATAAAACGTAAAAATATAATTGTATTTTTAAAATCATTCGAAAAATATTATTGTAAGAATCTTATACATTAATTATTGTAAGACTTAAAAATTAAATGAAAAATACACTACTGGCCATTAAAATTGCTACACCAAGAAGGCGACATGCAACAGACGTGAAATTTATACGAAAGGAATAAGGTGCTGTGATATGCAAATGATTAGCTTTTCAGCGCATTCAGAGGAAGCAGGCGCCAGTAGCGACACCTACATTGTGTTTAAATGAGGAAATTGTTCAGACGGTTCCTCATACACAAATTGCATTTGAACGTTGTTGCCTGGTGAAAAGTTGTTGTAATGCCTCGTGTAAGAAGGAGAAATGCGTACAAGCACGTTTCTGACTTTGATAAAGGTTGAATTGTAGCGTACCGGGATTGCAGTTTATCTTACCGCAGTATTGCTGCTCGCGTCGGTCGAAATCCAATGACAACAGCAGAATATGGAATCGATGGGTTCAGGACGGTAATACGGAACGCCATGCGGGATCTCAACGGCCACCAATCACTAGCAGCCAAGAAGACAGGCATATTATCCGCATGGCCGTAATGGATCGTGCAACCACGTCACGAGCCATGAGTCAAGAAACGGGGTCGTTAGGAAGACAACAAGTGTCTGCACGAACAGTTCGACGACGTTTGCGGCAGCATGGACTCTCCGCTCGGAGAACGTGGCTGCGGCTTCCCTTGACGCTGCTTCATAGACAAGAACGCCTTCAATTGTGTGATCAACGACGAACCTGGGCGCACGAATGGCGAGACGTCATCTTTTCAGGTGAACCCAGGTTCTGTGTACAGCATCATGATGGTCGCATCCGTGTTTGGCGGCATCGTGGTGAACGCACACTGGCAGCGTGCATTCGTAATCGTCATACTGGCCCATCACCTGGCGTGGTGGTATGGATTGCCATTGGATGCACGTCTCGGCCACCTCTTGTTCGCATTGACGATGCTTTGAACAGTACACGTTACATTTCTGGTGTGTTACGACCCGTGGCTCTACCCTTTATTCGAGCCCTGGAAAACCCTACGTTTCAGCAGGATAATGCCCGACCGCATGTTGCCGGTATTTTACGAACCTTCCTTGATACGGAACATGTTTGGCTGTGGCTGTTGCCCTGGCCAGCACGTTCTCCAGATCTTTCACCGATAGAAAACATCTGGTCAATGGTTGCCGAGCGACTGGCTCGTCACCAACGCCAGTCACTACGGTTGATGTACTGTGGCATTGTGTTGAAGCTGCATGGGTATCTGTACCTGTACATGCAATCCAATCTCTGTTTGACTCAATTCTCAGGTGTATAACTGCTGTTATTACTGCCAGAGGTGGTTGTTCTGGGTACTGATTTCTCAGGATCTATCCAGCCAATTTTTTTGAAAATTTAATAATTTGTTATTTCTAATATATTATATTTGTAAAATAATTATCATTTTGTGATCTGCATTTCTTCCTGGTGTAGCAATTTTAATGGCCAGTAGTATATATTTTCCTTAGTAGAAATATATAGATATATAGCCTTTCAATGAACGTTTTTCCGTTTCAATGTCCTTTGTTCACTAAAGATGTATGAAAGATTTGGCTTATTGTTCATTTGATTACAGGAAGTGATCAAATCGTTTTGGCTTTATTGTCTCCCTTAAAAAGTACAAGACATTTTAATTCACGAGTAAAAATCCATTAGAAAATATTATAAGAAATAATTAACAAAATTATCAGTGTATATTGTTTATAAGATTTGGATGACCTTAATTCTTTAATATGCTTAAATTATTTCAACAAAATGTTGTAACTTTTAACAGTATGTGTTGAATTCTTTCTGTTCTGAGAAGCAAATTCAGCAAACGCTTAGGAGATTCAAAATAATTTCAAATGATGCACAGTTTGTCAAATCGCTTCCATAAAGATAAATTCTTATTAATAATGTACGCGTATATCATGGATTTTAATTTTCAATAAGCCATTATCGGGGGAATGTGACATTGATTTTCAAAATGAGGTTGGTGTGTAAAATCATTTTCTTAAAGTTATAAAGGAATTTATCCTCTTGTTTTTGAAGAAAAATATCCAATTTTGATATGACCTATTTCAGTGACTCTAATAGGTTTATCTACATTATATAAAGCCTAAATTGATAACAAAGGGTCTTATTTTGAATTGTTAAATCAAAAGCAAGGCATTTTAAATTATTGCAATAAATGTACAATTTTATTTCATTTAAAGTTTTATTGTTACATCTTACATTAATAAAATTACTGTCATGCTTAAAATTTATTATTTTGCATTCCATACTGAAAAGTAAACACAAGTAAAAAATATATATATATTTTTATTTATTTATTTATTTATTTTTTATTTTTTTTAAGCAACACTTAAGCAATTTAACAAAATTTACAAATTATTGTTATATGATGAAAATCACAGTATGTTTAGTTGAAATTACACACGAAAAACAAAAAGAAAAAAAAAACCTAAAGCAAGTAAATATTTACTACCTTCCAATTGTGAATACATAAGCTATTTAGCATATAGATCTAATTATCGTGCATGTCATATTTTAAATAATCATATTAACAATATATATATATATATATATATATATATATATATACAATAATTTGATTTGCTTATTATTGAAAGCAAATCACATTTATTTCCCCATTACTTAACACTCATTGATTGCTTAAACTGTCAATTTTTGTTTACAATCACATTTTTTATATTTTACACTATTTTTGTTTCACCAAATAATTTATGCTTTTCTATTAAGTGAATTCCAATTAAATTAAAATTAAATCGTGCTCTTTTTGCTAGAAACTAAGCAAAAAAAAAGAATTACTTTAAAATCATCTTTTTATTTATGGCTTTCATGAAGAAAAGAAAAATTCTTAACTTGTAAATAATTTTGAATAATAGCAAATTGACGCATCCTAAACAAGTATCTAGTATTGTATTAAGCTTAATTAAATAAATACAGTTAAGTTTGAACCACTAATTGTTTCTGAAAATTTTAATTTTATTTCGCATCTATCTGTCAAATTTCGTAACATCACTTTTTGTCTTTATATAAGAAACAATATAAATAAGAACTACAGTATTTTCCTGTATATAATCCGCAGCAGCGGATTTTTTTGGGGGGGGGTTGAATAGTCGAAATATATATTGTAGTGTCATATGAAATAAAATTAACACACTATAATTAAAAAAAAATTGTACAGAAAAACATTTCTTATGGAAAATATATTACTGGATATACTTGAACGCAAAGTGTCATAAACTGAAATGTAAGCACCAGATCGATCATCAAGACCCATTATTCAGAGAAGATACTAAAAAAATGTATTGATTTTTAATTTTAATGACTTTTGAAGAATATAAAAAATTTGAAGAATTTTAAAAGTAAATATATTTGTTTAGTTATAATTAAAAATTAAGTAGAAGCTTATTAAAGAAAGAAAGATCGCTCATGGTACTTGGGTTAAAAAAAAAACCCGAGGGCAGACGCGAAAATAGACAAAATACCAAGATGGAGAAGAACAGAGTGTCTAAGACTGCTAAGATGGCCAGGCCTGGAGGTGAAACCTACGGGAGGGCTCTCACGGCAGTCAAGATGGTTGTGATTCCTGAAGAATATCAGGACAAACGTCTATCTGAAAAAACAGACTGTAGACCTGGAACTTCTCATTACGGAGAAAATAGGTAGGAATGATGAGGGCTTTACCCCCCCCCCTTCTTATCTTGCAAGCTGGACTCCGGGGATCTTATTATCATTTGTGCAGATCTGAGGAGCTCTAAGTGGCTGGAACAGATTGACAATGATATAAACTCCTGGCAGGAGCAAAATATTTTGCTGGGTGAGGCAAGGAAACTTGTCATTGCAAAAATCATTGCTTAACTCCCAAAAGTTTGCAATAAACTAGACCCTAAGGTGATCTTGAAGAAAATTGAAGCACAAAATGGGGGTCTGACTTCAACTGAGTGGAATGTTCTGCACAGGAAGGATAGCCATCAGGAGAAACCATCGTCCTTAGTGTGCCTGAGCTGGACGTGGCTACGCTTGGTAGAAGAGATTATAAATTTTATTTCGGACTTCACCGAGTGCAAGCCAAAGTCTTCGACAAAGTACCCAACGGGGATGACCGTGAAAATTCTTCAGGCCACACGTCATCACAATAGAAATGGTATTTCTAACCTCTACAGGAAATTCCTTGCTTGAAAAAACGTGGCATTGATTCAGGAGCCCTGATTAGGCAGGGGTAGAGTCAATGACCTTAACGGTACTAAAGGTGAACTGATCTTAATAATAATGCTAGAACCTGTATACTTGTAGATAATGATATTGAGGTTTTACCTCTTTTTGAATTTATCAAAAATAATAGAGATTTAACTGCTGTGAAGATTAACCTCAACATAGGAGGTAGCATCCGAGAAGTTGTGGTCGCCTCTGTTTACCTGCCCTATCAAGAGAAATATCCACCTGATGAAACTCTGCATAAACTTTTGCGGTTTAGCATGAAGAACAACTTGCAGGCGAGCCTTGGATTAGACTGCAATGCTCACAATGTTGTCTGGAGAAGCACAGACACAAACAAAAGAGGGGATTGTCTTTTAGAACTTATTCTGAATTATAATTTAGATATTCTTAATAGGGGCAATGACCCGACTTTTATTACTTTTAAAAGAGCTAAAGTAATTGATATTACTGTTGCTGCTAGGCTCATCAGTAATAATGTGAAAAACTGGCATGTTGATGATGAGTCATCTGGCTGAAACCATCAAAACATCATATCGATATAATCTCTAATATAGGCATTGACAGTATAATATAGGCATAATCTAATATTGACCGTAGATTCAATTCACCCCAGACGGACCAATCGGAAAAAGTTTCAGGAGGAACTTATGAGACTGACTCAGCTGAGATCAAGGCATATTAGAGATAATTACGGTCTAGAAATTACAGCAGAACGTCTTTAAGTGAATATTCTAAATTCCTTCTACAACTACTGCACTGTTCGCAACAGGAGAGCTAAACTCCAATGTGTTTGGTGGAATGACTCTCTGACGGCAGAAAAAGCAAAGGTTAATAGAGCAAAAAAAAGGATGGGGAATGGGATAATTACAGAATGTCCTTCGCCAATTACAACAAAAATGTTAGAAAGTGCAAAACTAAGTCCTGGAGGAAGTTCTGTGAAGAAGTAGATTCCATCTCTGAGGGACTTAGACTCCAGCGTATCCTTAGAAGGGATGAACCAAATCTGGTTGGCACCTTAAAAGATGAGGATGGTAGTTTTGCCAACACTGGAAAAGCGGTTATGGAAGTTATGACCAAAACTCACTTTCCAAGAGCTAGGGATATTGATGGCAATGATGGTCAGCACCACATTGGCTGTTTAATTAGAGTCGATAGGGGTCATTGAACCTATGCCAAGAATATCCTCAATTATTATAATGTTAGGTGGGCTATTTCTACTTTCAAGTCTCTGAAGAGTCCTGGCCCTGATGGAATTATGCCCATCATGATCCAGAAGGCGGGAGAGTTAATCATCCCTGTGCTGACTAGAATGTATAGAGCTAGCCTTGCTATGGGGTACATCTCGAAATTTTGGCAGAGGACTAGGATTGTATTCATTTCTAAGCCTGGAAAGGAATCATATGACCAGGCTAAGTCTTTGAAACCACAATTTGTTTATCCTCTTTTCTCTTAAAAATTTTGGAGAAATTATTGATAGGCTGGCTAGGGATTACTTGAAAAGTAATTGTCCATTGCAAGACCTACAATTTGCTTATCAGCCAAGCAAATCTACGGGGACGGCTTTACATCAGCTTGTGTCCAATATTGAAGACTCCCTGGATAGGAAAGAAATATATTTGGATGTTTTCCTTGACATTCAGGGTACTTTTGATAATACCTCACATCTATCCATAATTAAAGCTCTATGAGCTACAGGGATCAACGACATTTTGGTCAAATGGATTGAGACCCTACGTATGGATAGAATTATTCAACTGAACACCTTTGATGAATCATTTGAGAAAAAGACTACAAGAGGCTGCCCAAAAGGAGGTGTTTTATCACTATTACTTTGGAACCTAGTTGTAAGCAGTCTTATTAAGTATCTCAATGAAATGGGTTACTATACGCAAGGTTGTGCTGAGGACATTGTTATTATCGTCCTTGGTAAAGAATTTAATATAACTTCTCAGCTAATGCAGAATGC
>JAPDSC010134676.1:0-26464 GCA_026290005.1 Latrodectus geometricus
AACTTTTAAGAAACTTCAGGAAGATTACTTTTTGAGCATGTATCTGTCTGTCTACAAATTAGAAAATATTAAGGACTATTTTATTCCAGAATCTCGCTAGGTTAATGGAATAATAATAGATCTCAATAAAATTTCATTAGAATTGTAAAGTTTAATTTTCAAAACTTATTCAAAAAATATTTTTAATTTCAAGAGTGAAGCATTTTAAGTCAAATCGCACTTTTTTCGAAATGTTTTTCAAAATGAATCGTATAATGAACTTTTGGAACAAAGATTATTCTTTCTAAATTTCTTTTCAAAAATACTTTTCAGTCGAACAAATTACTCGAAACCAAATAAGGATAAAAAATGTGAAATATTTGATGTTACTCATCCGGAATACTTGCCACTGAATAAAGAATTCTATTGTTTGTAGAAATACAAATATATAAGAATAAACTACTTTGTTTCATCATAATTCTCTCTATCTCTCTACATAATGGAATAAGATGAAAAAGTATCCATTTCTTTCGACAATATTTTTTTAATATTCATTTGTGGAGTGTATTTTTTGAACAAAATTTATGTTAGATTTAAAAAATATAAATTTCTACATTTTAGTTAAACTTCTTGTATTTCCATTTATTTTTGACTTTTTTGTTTGGCCAAGAAGAATATAACAAAATGACTATCAATACAAAATTTGATAAAAAAAAAATAATTTGTGCTATATATTTATTATATTCGGTATTAAAATAAGTAATTTTTTTAAAAAAAATAACTGGATATATTTGTATAACAAATTCAAAGTCTAAGTTGTTTTTTATTTAAATGATACGATATTTTTAAACATCATTATGTAACCGTAATACAAGAATCAGTATGCTGAATATTTTTTTTAGATTTTATTTGAAAGAATATAATCTAAAAAATATATTTAGCAAAATATTTGTTAAAAAAAGATTTATTTATCTTCCATTTAAATCATATTTAAGAGAATTTTAGAGAATTTATATTTTTCTAATAAATAATTTAAAGGATTTTAATTCTTTGAATCTGAACTAAAATGCAAAATGCTTCCGAAGCATGGGATTTCTTCATTTTTTATTTTAAAGTAAAAGTATTTTGAAACACACACACATATAATTTAAATTTAAAACTATTTAATTAAATTGAAATTTATAATATTTTAAGATAAAAACAATTTGCAAAAGAATTATTTTTTAAAATTATTTCTTAAAAAGTTATAAGTTTTCTTTCCAGAAATATTAAAATGAGCAAATATAAATATTTATAATTATATTTAAAATTATATTAATGTATTTATTTAATTTATATAAAATATACTAAATTTTTCTTGAGTTGTAATCAGTTCCCAGTTGACTTATAGTCAGAAACTTGAGACTATTGTGAAATAATTAGTAACGTGATAATAATATTTAGAAATGTGATAATATTGTCTTTAGAGTAAAAACTAATAATTAATTCAACAATTAATTTGGGGAGTTTGATTGCACCAATAGTTTATAGACTACATACTTTATTTAATATATAAACAAATAATATATAATATGTGCAATTATTAATAAGATAATTAATTTGAAATTACAGAGTATTACTAAAACAAGTTTGATAATGAATAGGTTTAAAATTCAATTTTATTCGTCAACATTAGTGTGAAAAAAATCGATAAATTTATTCACTAAAAAAATAAAAGTGTTAACAAGGAATTTAATGTCGTACAGAATTCTCTAGCTAATATTTTATAAAAAATTATTAAATGTTTGATTAAGTGCAGAAATTGCAACTAAGTCTTAATATTCTAGTGTTTTTTATATTAAGATTTACTTGGAATGGAAAATCGTTAAATTATAATTTTTTTCAATTACTATTTTCTTGGTATAAAAATTTAAATTATTAAAATTAATTAAAATAAATTTAAATTAGACTTGAATTAAGCATTTATTTTTAATAATGATAATCCATTTGTGTTCATTAACTAGATTTATATTATTAATGATTTGAGTTGGTTGAAATTTGAAATCTCACACACACACATACAGAAATAGCATATCAACATTTTTATTTTAGTTATCAGTTTCAAATTTGAAATTTTCACGTTGAAATAATTTAGCCTAAAAAAACATCTCTAACTTTGAATTTAAAAAAAATTGCTAAATTTCTTTGATTTACTAAACATACTTTAATATTAGGACATTCCCAGAATTCTTTATTTTCATCTTGGAAACTAAGTAAGCTTTATATATATATATATATATATATATATATATATATATATATATATATACATAAATTTTTAAACAGAATACTTGAAAGAAATGTCTGGATATTTTGCTTAATATTATGTGACTACATATAAATAAATGTGTTGAAAATTGACCTTTTTGAACTAATCAATTGATCGTAAGCATTTCTCTACAACGATGATGCAGATTAAATATAAAAGTAGTTTATTTTTAATCTGTATCATCGTTTTGTTTTAAATATAAAGTTAAAAATCGCTTGAACGAGATGATTTGCCTTTGCTTTGCAGAAAAAAAAGCAACACTATTATGTTCCTTATTTTTAGTACAGTTTAAAACATTTGCAAGCATAAAAGTCTAAAAATATTTATTCTAATTAAAAAAATACTTATAAAATTTAATTAAAAGTCTAAAAATATTTAAAGTCTAGAAATATTTATTCAATTAAATAAAGTTAATGCACATTATATAAATAATATTATATCTATATATATATTTCATAATGGGATAGTTATTTTTTCTTTACCTTGTTTTGAAGAACAGCTATGTATAGCGAATTTCAAATGTTTTTTTTTTATTAAAATCAGTTTTTTGATTAATTTTTTAGGAAAGTTTGAAGTTTTATGCAAATTAAAATTATTTCCTTTAAATTTCTTAACGTAAATGATATAGGTTGATAAATTTATTCATTAGCAATTTTTTACTATTTATTGCATAAAGTAAGTTTTAAAAATCTATTTTCATTCACAAATCTATTAAAATTTGCAAATATTTATTTTAAAAAATTTCTTTAGTTTTTAAAATTTCTTTCCGATTTATATTGTTTTTTATTAATTTTGATTAATATGAAACATCGTAAAATAAATAATTACCAAATGAATCCTCTGTAAAAAAGCGTAAATTAGATTTATCAAAATTCATAGTTTGAAGTGTCATAAATGGAGACTTAATACTTTAAATATTACCAATCAACAATTCATAATTTCCAAATAATATTTCTGCGTTCAATTTTATCATTTATGGAAATATAAAAATGACCTTATAAAAGTTAAAACGATATTCTAATATATACTGTGTCCGCATACAAGTTATTTCATTCAATTTGTGCAAAATCCTTTTAATTAGGTCCCAATAAGTGATGCCATATTTTTGTCCGACTCGAAAATTTATCAATTATTTAGTACATAATCATTTCAAAACGCTCCACCCATTTTGTTAAATCGAGGAATAGAAATAAGTGACATGAAATATTGAAAGGAGTGTAACAAACACGTTTCGCCCTCTGGAACATCGAACATCGCTCACTGACTTTTCAAGAACATCGCTCACTGACTAGGAATTAAATCTTACTCATGTTCATTTAATTGAGTTCTGCGTCTCCTAGTGGGATGTCTAAATACCGCTCAAGCAAAGTAAATGAACTTCGCGTAGTTTTATGTTCATTTAAACACTGAGTATCGCAGTAAAATTTTATTGCTAATGACTGAAAAAGAAGCAAAATAGAAAGACGTAAAACTTCTCTCCCGCCACTGCTATTTGGCGTAATTTATGCATCTGCATGTTGTCTGGATACTGGTTTTGATGGACTTTAGAACTTATGATCTCAACGGAAGACGTTTCTATCAAGCAAGTTCCTGTTTTAGTTTTGTTCTTTTATTGAGCTGCCTGGGACGCCCGAACGTCTGGCAGAATGGTCTTCAAGAGCTTGGAATCTTTTTTTAATTTTTTTCATTCGTCATTTTTTGATCAGACTCTTGTGGCATGTAGTATAAACAAATGGAGCCAGTGTTGATTCGATGAATGATAGCGCTAACAGTGACATCGATTGTAATCGTTATCGTTAACTCTTTTTTGAATGACGACACAACACATAAAGGAGCGTATTGTTTGCCAGGATGTGAAATTTTTTTTTTCCTTTTTTCAACTTTAATAAAGGATTGAAGAAGAGTTTCAAACTTTCTTTTTGATGTAGCAAAATAAAATTTAATAAAATGACTCTAAATATTTTGATGCATGCTTTTCATCATACATATTATGTAAATATACTTAAGCACTAAAATTTTCGAAATTATAAATAATTTACATATTTTTACTGCAATTGCATAATATAATAAATGTTGCATAATGCATTTGATTAATTTTATACATGGTCTGTTATTTATCCAGTATTAGTTACTTATTCTAAAAACAAAAATGAAACAAATATGACTAAATATTATAGCGACAATATATTTAAATATTGAATTTAAATTCAACAATTTATTAGTATTCAGAATTTTTCGTTATTGTAAAAATCGATAATCTAGCTTAATATAAAAGGGATATGTGAGCTAATTCACGTTAATAATGCATCAATTGTTAAATGTTTGGTGCTTTTTACTTGTCTTGTTAACATCACTAATTTATTTTTACCATGTTTTTTATACTAATATCTCAATACCATATTTTTAAAGATACGTTAGTATTGCTTAAAACATCTTGGACTTGGCTCTTTGAATTTTATGACATCCTATATAAGTCATATGTTTTCCCAAATTTAACATTGTGTTTTTGCCACCTATTCACTAAAATGTTTGAATTTCCTTCTGCTATCAATTAACTATCCAGTTCAATAGCTTTCAATTGATTATCAATTAACAAACCAGTTCTACACTGGTTTATTAATTGATAGTACTTCAGATAAAATCAATGGATTTGATTTTTCAACTCGGAAGTTGACTATTATAAAGATTTAAGAACAATGACAAAGATGTTTAAGACTTTAATGACAAAGATGTTGATTGAAACTTACAACAAACTTCGAATAAAATATAAATGCAATTATTGAGACAGCTTAGAATTTCTTCAATAAATATAATCCATTACCGATTATGAATTTCTTATATTCTGTTAATGCTCAAATTATGCACATGACATTCTAATATTTCTCCAATTTATCAATGGGCACGCTATTTTTAATTTCAGCAAACAGAAAATATAACAAAATCAATAAAGAGGCAAACTTCTATTGACTGCCAATTTATTGATTTTGATATTCTTTTCTTTTTACTAGAACACACACTACTGTAAAACAGTGGATATTTAATAATTTTTTGATACGATCACAATAGTAAAATAGTTTTATGTTTTCATTGTTTAAAATCTTGATGCTTTCATGAATCCGACTAGAATATATCCAATAAGTAAACTATATTAAATAATGTAAACTTAATATTTTTCAACATTAAGCTTTGACAATATTGTTAGCTTGTATATTAAACCAGTTTTCAAACTTGTTAAGTGAACTGTAATACTGACTTATAACAATTGGGATTACTGCATATGGTATTTTAACTATATTGTGGATAGCTTAATTCCAGCCGATCCAATAGCCAAATCGTCATCGTTTTAGCTTTGTGTTCATTGGTTCACAGGTATGGCTTCAAACTTTGTCGTGAATGGTTTAAGAGCTCACAATCCCTCTTTAAACTAAGAGCTACAATATAAATATTTATTTACCAAAAACATCTATTGAATGTTAAAACAAATGTGAATTCGTTCAATTCCTAGCTAGTCGAAAATCCTGCATTATTTCAAGCTAATTAAACGAGCTTGAATCAGGATTTATAAAAATTTTATTGAAGATTAATTTGTATCTTCTTTTTCTTTTTATGAACAAAATATAAAAACCACCCATTTATATTGAAAGAGAAATTTTGGGGTAAGAATACGAAGCAAGCATAAAAAGTTACTTTCTAAAGAAAATGGTATAGTGTTTTTATACAGAAAGTTCAGGTTATCAACCCTGAATTCTGAGAAATGTCAATGCCACCTTAAATGCCAAATAAACCACACTTACGATGAATCTTCTTTTTTTTCCGAAGCGATTGTCGGAAATACCAGCGAGTGAAATATGTGCCAAATGTTCGATAATCGCCCCCATTCTTCTCCTTCCGTGTAATAATTGCCGAATACTTCACCCTATTTTGCAATTTTCTCTTCACCGATTTCTCCGCAATTCGACCTTCAAGGTGAAGGTCATTATTCAGGTGAGCGAAGCATATTGTATCATTTTCCCTTCTTTCTTTTTGGTAAATTTCTCCTTAAGTTTTGTTTTCTGAATTTTCTCTAATTCATTTATTAAAAAAATTAGGGTAGATAAGATAAAGAATTACTACAAAAAATCCCTATAGGGATTTTTTGTTTTTAGTATCATAAGTATCCCGGAAATCATTTTAACTTAAAAATTTCACTAGTTTTATCTATGAGAATTATTAAGATTATTCAGTCAAATCATGGTTTAAATTTTTAAAATGAAGGGCTATATTGTTCTAGTTTCTTCTTCGAATTTTCTTTTATTTTTCATACAAAGTAAAGAGAAATAAGTGATATAAATTGTAAGTAATCACAACGCATTTAAGTTTAAAGTTTCTCTTTGAAATGACCATCACAACAAGAACAATTGAATCAAGTTTTATCGATGCTAACTACTCTTTCTACATTAAAAAGTTTAAAAATTAAATTCTAGAGAGGAATATCAGCATATGCAACGTCATTAAATGACAGACATGTTTAAAATTTTTATAATAGTTCATGAGTTTTGCAAAACTGTTCTAGAATTTATAAATTATGTCATATCACAATATTCTTCTTCGTAATAAATTGTAATGTCATCAGAAAAATGCATTATCTTTTGTGTAATGGATCTGTTAATTTTAGTCAAAATGTTGAGCTAGTTGCAGATTATTTTAGGCTCTGATATTTTGATTAAAAATTTAAGGATTAAATGTCTATTTTGTAGTAAATGTTTTCAGTAGTGTGTAAAAAATACACGGATAAAAAGCAAACAACCATCACATTCCTTGTTACCACCATATATAATGATTTTGAAGTAATTACATTTCTTAAATCTCTAGCACAAATGTGGCTATAAAGATAAACAAAACACAGAGAATTGCCTTAATATCACTATGTATGGAAATAACAATGCTCGATAACGATTGGTCATATGTAATTGCTCACTTTAAGCAATTATTAAATACTTGCTGTAGATAGTAGATAAAATTTGCCTCAATATTTCATTTGTTTTGAAATGAAAAAAAGTTCACTTTTATAAAATATTAATAATTTAGTTTGTGTAAAATAATGCTTTCGTATTTATTTTTAAATTTTAATTTTAATAAACTTCAAATACTGAATATGTAACAAATTATTCCAGAGTTAAATATTTTATTAAAATTTTCTCTATTGGAAAATAAATTTTATATCTAATTGTTTAATTGTCATAATAGATAATAATTATCATTGTGTAAAAAAAAAATAACAAAGCCTGTAGAACTTACAGTTAAACAAGTTTCCTGTTAATTTTTCTTTTTTATCTCGTGAAAATTTTAAAAAGGAAATCAGAAACAAAAATTTAGGCAGACGAGAACATTACAGAACGAAATTCGAATAAATCGAAATACCGCATATATAACATATCTTCTAAAATGGAGATAAGAAATTATTAATAGCGTAATCAATACAATATAAAATCAATACATGCTAAAGAGATAATACCATTCATTACATTTAGAATAAATCTTGAATTCGATAAAGTGTGTAAATCCCGTAATTAAGATTAATATAAAACAAACCATGCCTCTAAGAACATTAATAAAATTATGTAAAAATTGCTTTTAATTTCCGCATCAATTTATTTATTTTTAATTGTTCTCTTGGCAACTTAAACTCAGAATACAAAATCTATAGCGATAGACACCGGATTTTGTTTCGATTCTAAAGATTGAGTTATCTAAAATTAGCATTGTAAAGAAAAACTTTATTCTTAACTCGGAGCACTTTCTGTACTTAATGTCTCTGAAATCTAAAGTTTAGAAGCCTTTGTTGATTACACTTTCATAAGTTGAAGCCCCCTACTTATTAGTAAAGTATAAAATTATGAATATTGATGGGAGTATGCCTCTGCTTGTGTCAGCTACATTCTTTGGCAATAGTTCAAAATTACGAAGCTCAGCTGTTGAAGAAGCATGCTATCTAAAACATGCAAATTACGCAACTTTAATATCTCATCACTGCTATAAAAAGTTCTTAAAATAACATTTTGTCAAGTCAAAATAAAACAAACTACAGAACAGGCAAGCAAAAAATTTTATTAATGCATTCTTACAAAAGAATTAAAAGTTTTGATGCAGTCTGCTTGCGTAGAAGTCCCTTATTAACTAAACATATCACATATTTTAAAAAATGTTTTCACTGTGTTTAACAGCTACTATTCCAGTTAAAAAATTATAAAAATATGTTTTAACGAAAAAATGATTTGAATTTTGTTACAATCATCTCTGAATCTCCGCGTTGAATATTTAGTAATTTTTTAAATAAAGATAGGTGAAAAACTTAAAACCACACGAAATCTTTCTAGAAAATAAATTTTGAAATAAAATAAAATTTTTTTACATATAAAATAATTGATTTTGTATGTTTTTAAAGAGCTCAGGGAATGCTGAAATTTTTTGCATGTCATAGACAGTGTTACGTGACCATGATTATTAACTATTCGTAAAATTTCTAGTTTGGAATGAAAATATTAATGACAATTTTTATTTAATTTATTATTTGTTGCATACTGACCGAACTTATTATAACTTCATGTGACTTATATATAATATAAGGAGGTTTTGAAATTGATTGTTTTAGCTACTAAAAATATTACTATTTACTCACAAATATTTTTTTTATGGTCTTCTTCAATATACTTTATTATAGTGTTCCTTTCAAATTTTAATATAATCAGTGTTTTAAGAATTTCAATCCAGTGTCTGGATTTTCTTTCGTAAACTTTCATTGGGACTATTCTGAAATTGTACTCTGTGACTTATTTTAACAGCGTTCTAACCTTTTCGTGGGCAATTATCTCACCCTAGACTTGGATTCTTATCAAAATGAAAGCACTTTCACTAAGTTTAAGGTAAATATGTACAAGTCCTGCCTGTATTGAAAGGATGTCTTTTATCGCTGTTTGATTTCACTGCGGAAGTTGCTCTTTTATCACTTTGTGAAAGCATGTTTACTTATTTGATTAGTCTGTTTCCTTTTCACCGTTTTACAGTTTGTGATTTAAAAGGATTTTTAAGTAAAATTGATTCAGTCATTAAATTCAGAAATGAAAGGAATAGCTTCAGATATAGGTGATCGATAATTGAAAAACTCAAAATTTTGATCACTGGATGGTTTGAAATAGTACTATAATCATGTGCAAAATACCTGAAAATGTGGTCATCTTTTTAAACAATCTCAATATTTTTAATAAAACATGAACATTTAAATTATGTTAATTTCATATTGTATATTAGTACTAAAAAAGAATATTTTGATATAATGTCTTACAAACTTCCATACTTCAAATTTAAAACATATTTTTCTTGTACATATTACTTTTGAAATTTGTGTTCAATTAACTTTTGACATCAGGTTATTTTTCACAGGCTTTATTTAAATATGTGCTTCATATTTCCATGACAGAAGTAGATGGTTTTGATTACATGCAAAAAACTGCTTTATTGAATCTTATTTCAAACCAATTTAACCAGATGTGACATTTTATTTATGATTTAAGAAGTTTACTTCCAACAACATAAATATTTTGAATGCAGCAGATATATTTATGTAACCGATATGAACATAACTATCGTGCATAAGAAATTATTGGATTATTGTCAGAAAAAATGCACTTGGGGTA
Source organism: Latrodectus geometricus (assembly GCA_026290005.1). NCBI lineage: Eukaryota > Metazoa > Arthropoda > Arachnida > Araneae > Theridiidae > Latrodectus > Latrodectus geometricus. Next base: position 9,961 of record JAPDSC010134676.1, read on the forward strand.
TACATATAAGAACACATAACTAATATAAACACTAATATTAGTTTGGGGAAAAAGTAATCCATTATTTTTTCGGTAGACGTCTGTAGTGATCGATTTCTCGTAAGGTATCCATCAAACAATTTCAGATTTATGCTCGTTGGAAAGGTGACATTTGACACTAAAATATCCTCTTGCAGTTTTTTGTTTGATTAATTCAGTTACGAGTACAAGGTTTTAAAAATGGAAGACAGCAAATAGAAAATTCGATACATTTTCGTTTTTCTCTTGTAACGGCGAAAAAGATAGCCGGGTGGCTAAAATTGTGAAAGGTGTTTATCGTCCTATATAAGACTGTAACAACCAGTTACGTACAATTTTTGTTTCGTCGATTCCGTTCGGGTATTTTTGATGTTAGAGATGCACCTCGCATGTGGATACAGCATCGTCGAAAATGTCTATAAAACATCAAAAATGATCGAATTTAACCACATGTCAGCAGTCCTAACGCGCAAGACCTAAAAACCTACATGAAAGCTGTTTTAAACCTTTTTACAAAGTGAATCCAAAAGAAGTTACATAAAGTTCACGTAAAAATAATGGATTTCTTTTTCCCCAAACAAATATAACTAATATAAAACACCATAACTGCATATATATAAATATATATACATATGCAGTTATGTGTTTTGAGGGCAAAAATTGTTAAACATAATATAAAGGAACAAATCATATCTATTAGTTAAATTGAATAAGAGTTATTCTAATTATTTTAGTACATAATCAGATTATATTCATAATAAAAAGAAGAAAAATTATTTCAAAATGTATCTTTTTTTATTAAAATAAATGTAAAATTAAATAGTTATTTGGAAAAAAATTGTTATCACTGAAAATCACATAGAAATGAAGTAAATTGTTAATGTTTACATTCACATATGTTATTATTTAGAAACTTTTATTACGATTATCTTACTATTTAATTTTATTTTTAATATTACTCATGTAAATAAAAAATAATGAATTTTACATTTTTTTATAACCGAACTTTAATTTAATCAAATTATTAAAATTTAGTTTGTCAAAATTTGAATTGTGCTTATTTTCATTTTAACTTAAATGAAAAATCAATATTTTTTTTAATCTCATTCAAATTTCAGAATGTTAATTTTTAACTTTTTAGTAATATTAATTATTAACATAAAAATCCAAAAATATTTTTCATTTTTGTTATCAATAAATTATTGATTCATAATTTTTTTGAACTTCAAATTATCTCTATGAAAACCAAGTTTTGTCATTAATTTAATATTTCAAACAATAAAGATATCTCTTCTAATGATAACTTAAGTCAAATATTAAATTAGATGAAGCATTTTTATACTAAATATTCTTAACTGTTACGAGTTTTAATTAGTTTTATGACGGATAATTTAACTTAAATTATTCGAAAATTCTCATGTTTCAAAATTATATTGGCAAGGCACAAAAGTAACGTTCAATTTCTTGAAATGCATGAAAGGAATGTTGTCATTTTATGAATAATTTTAAATATTTATTTTCTAGTCGAAGGAATTAAAATTTAAATGTGATTACTTAATTATTTTGACGAATGAAGATTTTTAGTAAAAACTGGAATAATTTTTACTAAAAATTTGTTTTGATAAAATGGTCTGTATGTACACATAAATGTATATCTGTATGCCAAATAATCTGATATGAGAAATTTTATTATTTTTCTTGTATAAAGTCCTTTAACGATAAATATTGAATCTTCGTTTTCTGATGCCAAAAATATCTCTTTTAAAGAAGAATAGTGATCCCGTAAATTGCATTCCAATGATACAAGTTTTATAATTTTATGATACTTTATGTACTTGACTTATCATTAATTTACGAATATCAATACATTTTCACATTATATATATTATACACGAATATTTAGCTGCGTTTGATTGTAAATAATTTGGAGGTGTAAAATTACTTGATTGAAACATAGCTGCAACCAAAGTTCTTTGTAAAACAATGAAAACTATGACAACTACGAAAATATAAGTAATTAATGGTTTTATAGCTATGATTTATATAAACTTGGAATATTAAAATACTGACTAAATATCTGACATGAGAATCGTTAACGTGATTTTATAGACATAATTATGGTATTATTAAATAATTAGCTGACTTATTACCTGAATAATCAAGTCTTTAATTAAATAGCTTGTGGGTCCGAATCCCAACTCAAACACTGGTATTTGTAATTATTTCATTTTAAATTACATGTACCCATTTATTTTCATCAGGGACAAAATATGGTCGTAGAAAGACAAAGAACTCTGTAAACAATCTTAAATAGAAAAATATTAAATGTCTTAAGGTATTTACTCTGAGTCTTGTAATTTTTCTCATTTTAATTAAAGACACTGAAAATTTTTTTTTAAAAAATAAATGTAAATATCTTTCTAAGTAACATTTATGTGGATCCATTTAAACAAAGTATTATTGAAAGGTTGACTTGTATATAAAGAAAATTCATTAGGTTACAGTGACATTCACAATGAAAAAAAAATTTTTTGTCTCGCTTGCTTTCATTTGAAACTATCTCTAAAGGCAATCGTATCATAATACTTTTCCCGCAGTTGTTCTATTTTCGCCATTTTTCACAAGAAGTTCCACAAGTGGGTTCAGTGACAGTTAGATAATGCTGTCGGAGGGTTGCCAATTCGGGAATGATGACACATCTACTCCCGCAGCTCGCTTTATGTCCTTTTCAAAGCACCACTTTAAGTAGGATTAGTTTCTAGCCTTTGATTGCTTTAGAAAATTCCATGTGTGACCCTCCAAGATGGTTATAGAAACGTTGTCACAAATATACTATTTTTTCTTTCGTCCATCTGATATTGCATAGTAAATATATTTACGTATAACTTTGTTTTGACAGGATAATTTCATTTTGCAAATATTTGGGATAAAATAATATTTGAGTTTGTGATCCATTTGGTGAAAGATCAATTATGATACTATCGGAATGGATTAGTCTAAATTCGATTCTAGCCTACACTGAACAGCGAAAAAAGGTTGTTGCATCTGTGCTTGTTGTGGAGATAGCTTTTGGGGTGGGTAATTGGTGGAGTTTTCTGGATCTTTTCCTTTAGATACTTGAATGCGTCACTCAGTAATGGTAATTGCTTTTTAAAAAAATTCTCCGATCTGTGTGTGGTTTTAAAGTTTTTCAATGATACCATTAACTCTTGATGAGCCTGGGCTGTTATGGTGAATCACCTGTTGTGAATTTATGCAGTATAAGGGCTATGAATTTATGACACGTTATGAATTTGACATCTAAGGGACTTCGTTTCATGGTTATTTACGTAACTGACGACTTCTTTTTCAGAAATACACTGTACAACTTCCATCTCATATGCTAATACCTATAAACTATTCGAAATATATTATAGGGTCCCGATTGAAATATCCACTGTGGTAAATTATAAAGCTTATAAATACATACTAATTTTAGTTGCATAAATTTCTAAATTAACCTTAAATAAGTTTCCTCGTTTAAATGGCTCCACGTGTACACACATGGGTCAACACGATTAAAATCACTAATACTTGAGCCTACTCCAGTGCTTTTAGCTTTAGTTATTTTGTTGAGATTTATTGTGGCAACTTTGACGGTAAGACAGCAGCAATATTAATTGTGATCCATAATTTGAGAAGTTGTTCGAAACACAATATTGTGTTTCTTATCGATTCTCAAGCTGTTATTTTTTCATTTACAAATTCAAGGTATAATGAAAACGTACAAACTCATTTCTGTAGAAGGAAGTTAATTGAGCTTAAAAAGTCTAGGAAAAGCATTGCCCTCCAGTGGATTCCCTGCCATTGTGATATTTTTGGAAACGAGTAGGCTGATAGTCTTGCTAAAGCGGGATCTCTCGTAAAACCACCTGACGCTCCTCTGTCTCCGCCTAACTTCAAAAGAATCATTTACAGTAAATTGAAAAATAATAGAGCCTCCTTGTATAGTGATGAAGCTGTAGGTAAGAGGTGGAATGTTTTGCTCAACGAAAGTAGTAGAGTTCCCAGTTTTTGCCTCGATCTGTTGGAGCTGCTTGCTTTCCGTTTGCTTTCCGTTTGATTACAGGACTTGGCTATTTACAGAAGCATTTATGTCTTATTGAAGTCGAGGATTAGAAATGTCACTCTCTGCCAACAGAGGGATATGAATGGTGACCACTTCAGGCATTGCCTCATTATTTTACAGTTTTATGAAGACAAATCTACAGATGCTAATTTTATTTCTTTTTATGCTTCATCATCACTTTATTGGGCTACACGTCAATTAATGTGAAAGATATTGTAGAATTAAAAATTGTTCATTGTTGGCAAGAATTGAAACTGCTATTTGACTGGGGAGTACTAGCCATTCTCAAACAATGAAATATGAGTCTTCGTTCCTTTTCTGGATGCTTATCTATAATAATGGATGCGAGGGAGTTTTAAATTTATATATATATATATATATATATATATATATATATATATATATATAAATAGAGAGAGCAAATGAAAAATTAACTTTGTAGACTTCAGTACTGTTGTTTGAGTGTTTGGTTTCTACCTTGACAGCCGAATTGGTATCCGAACTGTTAGCGCTGTGAATTGTGAGTCAGTGTAAGTATATTCGAATCGCATATGGGGTTTCTAGCGGCACGCGGAATCAATTTTAAACTGTATGTCGAGGTCTAACTAATTATCCTGCGTGTGCAAAAAATGACCGTTGAGCGACAAACAAACCGAACTACCTTAAGTATTAGTAGTGGATCTGAATCTTTATAAAACAATAAGTACCTTCTGAATTAGTTTTATTGTGAACAAAGTGATCATACAGGGCAATCAAAATCAAATTAAATTTAGCAGTGATTTTTCATTGTTGCTTTACATGCAATATGTAAAAATAGCTCTCTGTCTATTAAGATGATTCTTAGAAGTCAGCGCGTGGTTGATGTTTTAATACTTTAGCATTTCCTATTGCAGCTCATATCCTGATAGCATTCAGTCGACTATGCATGGTACTTGGCATCAATAAATGTTGATGAGCTTATAGTAGTTCTTTAAAGGAAGAATAGTTTAATAATCACTGTGTATGAGCTTCCCTGAGCTGAGTACGTGTTCATTTTAATTTGTTACGTGCAAAATCTTTCTGATGGTGTGCCATAGATGTGGAGAAAATCAGAGATTTGACCGTGTCACATCACCGTGGTATAAAATTACGAGGCGCTTGCTGATAGGCAACTATTTCAAGCCCTTTAATCTGTAGTTACACCGTGGTTCACCTGCACCGCTATATATGTTTGCTTCTAAGTTTTAAAATCACGTTTCAATAACTGCGCTGCAACACATTTTTTTAAAATAAATTGAATAGGATATCATTTTAAATTCACATCTCTTTGTAATTCAAATAAAAGACAACAAAACTAAAAGAGAACTTCAAAGATTTACTTATTAAATATAGTTAGTTAATATGTTATAATGTGAAATAAAAAGGTCACATTTAAATGAATTATTCATGACAACAGAACTATTCAGAAACAATATCTTAAATATATCTAAATACAATTTACATGATTAACACTACGATATTCACACAACACACGCAGGTCGTGGATTGAATTCCTTCCTCAGATGTGTATGTTTTTAGTGTGATGGAGTAAACTTTTAACTATAGAACTTAATTGAATTAGATCTAAATGATAACGGAATGGTTCACGGTGTGGCCTATGGTTCAACAGCTCGTTGGTTTATGTCTCACATTGGGCTTGGTTATCAAAACAAAAATCCCGAGCCAAAAATGATTGTTGCGCAAAATATTTTATCCCAACTTAATCCCTTTATAGAAGAAAAGTGATTATAGAGAAGCAACAGACCAAAGTCTTGTTTGAACGACAACTTGAGAGCCTTAGGATATATATAGATATATATTCTCATTCACGTCACTTAAGAAAAACCTGCTATTTACAAAAATATTTTTCCAGGAGTAATATGTGGTAGATGTTAAAAGATCTGCTGTGTCTTGTAATTGTTATTATCATAGCTAATGGGAGTTTACATGTATAAAGTTGTTTCCAGGGTTGTGTGTTTAAGCGAAATAAGCACTTTACCTTCTAAAATATTCTCAATGAAATAAAAATTTCATTCTTAATAGCTTAATGAACATAACTTAATTCCGAAAGATTATTCCTAAAAAGTATTATAAAATTAAACACCGCAGTTTTTCAACAATGTGAAAATTTTTGATAACGTTTATTGAGAAATTGATTAATAAACGTAGCAATTTCAGTCAGAAATAATTTTTAGTTAAAATTTCCAACATGTTACATCTTTTAAAGTCATTCATTTTTTTTTCAATTTTTTTATATGTTGAATGAAAAGCATTTTTTAATATAGATAATTAAAAAAAACAGCATTGAGTCAATACTGTATATTTCAACAAATCATTATGATTAGATTTCACTTTGTCTATTATAGAACCTCAGAAAACTCCCCTGAAATATTAAAAAAGTATACCGTATTTCAGCAATGATGATATATATTTTATGAAAGATTAATGAATGCTATAGCAGTTAGCTATAATAATAAGTCTCCAAAAAATTCTTAACTTTTTATTCTATTTTTGCTATTTTTGATTAAATTTTATTTTTATTTATTATTTATTTATTTTTATTAATTGTTCAGTACGCTAATGATTTTAAACCTTAAGTTAGTTGAATCAACCTTAGTTTGCAAAAGATATCGCAAGATAAATCGTTGTTAATAATAAAACTTTGTAATGTTGTTACTCATTCTTAACGAAACTTCTATAGGAGTGTTCAAGAAATGATCAGATATTTTTACATTTAATTGAATATTTAAAAAAAATTGTTTCCACAGTAATGATAACTTAAAGAAATATTTCTGGTAAAAATTAACGATTGCAATAGTTTTTGAGAACAGTGCTTCGTAAAAAAATTCATTGTACAAGAAACTATCGAATAATATTATAGCTGTAATAGTTTAGCCATAAAAAACTTCATAATGTTGACTAATTCATATTGAAAGCTGTGGATATAAAATTCCTTACAACAACGTTATCTAGTATGCTTTGTGAAATTCTTTACATAAGATTACACGTGTGTAAATTTTATTATATAAGAGAAAGGATTACTATTTCTTATGTTTTGATTGCGTTCTTCGCGAATGAAAATTCCCAAATTTGATCTGTTGAACTAGCAGCCGAACGGTTATCGCTTTAGCATTTGGTACAACAATTCATGGGTTCGAATCTCACTTTAGGTGTGGATGCTTTTAGTGGTACGGCATCCACTTTGTAGGTCTCGGTCTATTTAGCTCCCATGAGTAAAAAATGATCATTGAGAACATACCAACCAAGTTTGATTGCTGACTATTAAATTACAAGAATTAAATGTTGCATTTGAGATTTTTTCTTGTATGTGTTAGCTTCCTCACTTGTAACACGCAAAAGCAATCTTATTTTCTAAATGTTTTTCCAGAAAGTAAGACGATATGGATGATAAAAATTTGCAATTGGCTTTATCTGTTAAAAATTTCACTGCGCATGCTCTTACTTGAAATCAAGCAAACGTCACATTTCACTTAATTTATAAAGATTTTATGAATACAGTAATCATTTTTCATGCAGATGCTAATTTCAGTTACGAAAATAAACAGGTGCGTGCTAATTATTTTACCAAATTACTAAAATTAATTTCCTTCGTGAACCCATATCGCTCAGCGTTCTATCTGTCAGAGGTTTGATCGATCATCTACATAGAAGATCGGTTACAAATGGAAGCTAACTGTCTGGAATTTTCTTCCTTAAACAGGGAAGTGTGCCGCTTATTTTTATTTCTGGCATTTTTCCAAAATATTCTTTTCGTCTGCCGTTTTCGCATCCTTCATACCACTGACACCGTTTCCTTTGGCAGGTTGTTTTCACTTCCTGCATTGTTGCTCTTCCGGAAAGTAAAAGATGAGCAAATTAAGGACAAATGCAAAGAACAAATGCAGCTGGATTCGAATTTGAGATCGCTTTTCTATAAATAAGGCCCAGGAATTGTGTAATGATTTTTTTGTAAAGAAAACAATACTAGTTTTTTAAAAATTAATTTCGGCAATACTTTTTCCAAGTTAATTTTTTCAATGATAATCGAATTTCCGGTTTTTAACAGCCCGAGATTATCCGTATGATTTGCAAATTATTGTATAATAAAGAGTTTATTATTTATTCAAATTACTTTTAATGTTTATGTGCATTTTTGTGAGATATTTTAACTGTAATAATACTGAATTTGTATATACTTTTGTCTAATCAATCTATCGCTGGTAGCACAAAGGTTAGTTGGTTAGTTCGAATCCTACCTTGGATGTTTGTATTGGTTCGGAATCCACTTTAAACCGTAGATTTCGATCTAATTATCTCTCGTGTATAAATTTTGGCCGTTGAGTGATAAATAAATTAATCAGTATATCAGAATTCAAACACTAGATATAATTTATCGGATTAAATAAGAAAGGTGTGATGAAAATTACATAATGCTACCCCAATTCAATTCCGTAAGAAAGGAAATCATAAATGAGCGAGGTTATCATATCTTTGACGTTTATCAATTAATTAGCTTTCCCTTCTAACATTATTTCCAAGCTGAAATTCAGGAAGTTATTCGAAGTCTTTTTTTTATTAAAATTTGTTTTCTGATGCAAATTAAAAATGATTTCATTATGACATAATACTTCACATAATACAGCATTAATTTTCCAAAAAAAAAATAATAATATTAATAATGTAATCATTTCAAGATGTCTAATATGATGTTAATATGAAAAAAGTAAAATTTGCTTTTTAGTTAGTCTGGAATCTGAACAAGAAAACAATTTATTTTGTATTTTATTTACAAATTATCAACTGGTAACTGCAATATAATATCCGAGGCAAAATTGACAGCAGTTTCGTAGAGCTTAATGCAGTTTAAATAAAAATAAAAAAAATTTTTTTAAACAATTGCTGATTTTAAGTTCGAAATTCTCCCTCCCCCAAAGAAAAAGAATTTCTTTTGTTGCTTTTTATCTTATTAAAATTGTTCTTGGATGTAAATAATAATTTAAAATAATAACTGCTGAATATTTTTAAGACTAATACCAATTAAGAGTAAGAATAAAGTTCACTTTCTTAACATCTTTATGAAAAAAAGAATGTAAGCATATTTTTTCTTTATTAATTAGACATATGACTTTTAGATGATCTATTAAAATATGAAGCATTAGAAACTGAATGAATATCCTTGTTGTTCAGAGGTTTGTTAGTTTGATTCCCATCTCAGATGTGGATGCTTGTAGTATGTGGTTCGGCAATTCACTTTAAATTCCTCATGTGCAAAAGTTCCCATAATGCAAAAGAAAAAAAACCATTGCTATATGATAAAAAATGACTAACAAAAACTTTTAAAGATTAGTTCTCTAAGTAGAGATATATCTAACATTAAAATGTAGATAATAGCTATAAATAATTTTAATAATGAGATATCTATAGTAATAATTATTATTTTAATTCTTTCATGTTAGTATGACATTTTTTTACTATGCATAGGACAAAATCTTAAACGTAAATGTTGTCAATTAGAATTGAAACGTGTAGTTCAATTTAAATAAAATCTCTAAATTTCTTTAAAACAATATCTTCACACTTAGTGTAAAGGCAATATTTTAAGTATTTGCTTTTTAATTAATATAATGGCTTGGTTTGTTTACAACTCACATCAGTCATTTTGTACAAATGAAGTGTAATTTAACCAGAAACTATATATTTAAAGAGAATTCCGAACTGCTACAAACTTCTGCATTCGAAGTGCTATTTAAACTCACAAACTGTTGATCCGAAACTAGAGTACTAACCTTTCGACTGACAGTTTGACGACAAACATACATGAAACAGACTATCATACATCAAACTATAAAACTAACGCTCATTGGTATAACAGCTCCGTAGAGCCTAGGATTACAGAACCCATATTTGTTTTCCTGACCAAAGGCCCGGGGGTGGGAAACATATGTCTCAATTAGGTGGTCAGCCCAACATGAAAATCCCCAGTGTTTAGTTTCCAAGCATGCTTTGTTGCTGAGTTGGCCTTATCAGCTCGAACACAGAACTTCGAACCTATTTCCTTGAGTGAGAATGCGAAGCGTTACTACTACACTTTTAGTTTGGGCCAACTTTTACACTTTTAGTTACCACCAAACTTTATAGTTTGGGCTTCACATCAAACTATAAAAACTTATAAATTAAAATTAAGAATACTTTGCCATTTTTCTTATTTATAAATTGGAAAAAAGGGAATTATTTTCAATATTTTCAAGATTAATCTCAAATTAGGCTTTGTTTTCAGAATTTCTGAAATTTCACCTATCAAATATTGCTTTAAACAGTGATTTGTAAGGCAGCTTATTTGTTCTTTTTATCAAATCGTCCAACATTAAAAGCAAATGGGTCGCTGGATTGAGTAATCCACAAATTTGAATTCCATCTTCAGTGAGACTTTGCTTGGTTCATTTGATACGTTTTTGCATATGAGAGCTAGCTCAGCTGCATCCAATTGCTCGAACTGGAATCAGAAGCATTATACAAAATTCATGCGTAAATTGGAAATAGAATCCATGAATCGTTGAATTGAAAGTTGAAGTATGATAATTCCGGTTCCGACACAGTCCATAGTTAAAACTACTCGTAGTGTTCCATTAAAATTTAATTAGTCTGATTATTTTAAGGCAGGTTTTTGTTGTTTCAATTACTCACTGTATAATGTGGGAAGATTATATTAAGTATTGGAAAGAATAATTGCATATATTTAAATTAATGCTATTATAATATCAATCACAAAAGGGTTTTAGTTCATGTTACTAAGAAAAAATGGTTAAGGAATCATCATATTATAAAGATTTAACATGGCAAAAATAACATTACTTACAAATAAAGTAGAATTACACATTTATCACTATCATTCTAGAAACATCCATTTTACATAAAACTTGAAAGCTTATAAATCTGATTAAAACAAAATACAAATCAGAATATTTTCAGAGATATAAATGCTTATATGCCTCGAAAAATGTAAAAAATTCATTCTTCAAAAATTTAATAAATTTCTTTTATATATTCAATATGTTCTTGATAAGGAAAATATTTTTAACAGTATAAGTAATAAGTGCTTTTGGAAAAATATTATTTAATCATAACTGAGTTTATTTCAAAATCTAATATTGAGATTTTATAGTCTCGGGATGGCCTTTTCCGATTACAATTACGAATATCTTTATCGATTACAAATCTAATATGTTATGTTCTGCTAAATGAATGAAATAATTCATGAGAGTATTAAATTCAAAGCTGTAAAAAAAATACTTAAGTGTGATTCTATATTTAAATTCAATAGATCATTTGTTCTATTACTAAATTTTGAATGAAAGTTTTATGCAATAGATGCAATAGAAAAAAAGCAGACATTTTTACCACGACATATAGCAGCTATAAAACCTAAAAACTTTCAGCTTTTTTTTTATAGATTTCACTATTACTTCGTTAATTTTACCACAGCGAGAGCTGTTAGTTGTTAACAAAAACAATATTTCCAAAAGAGTTGCTTTCCAAAAATTTTAAACTTGAAGGGAATTATGAAAGGTTGTTGTTGCTTATCACCCTGGTGCAGGAAAGCCTTACACCAGGTCCAGAAGATCTGGCATAGGGTAATTTGCAGCTTCTTTTTGGAGAAGAGCCACAAGGGCAGAAGACTGACTTGACCTCTGAATGTCATAGGTACCCATTTATAGGGTAGGCAATCATTCATACAGGGAAATGACAAAGACGAGAGAGAGAAAGTACATCCATGACCGAACCGGGATTCAAACCCAGACCTCTCTATCCGCAGTCAGACATGCTAACCACTGGACAAAGTAGGCGGCATTATGAAAGGTTCATTGATTTAAAAATCTTCGAATGATAATAGACATATTTGGAAAAAACAGATTCGTTTAATGTTCATTCTGGCAGAGGAAGAAAACCTTTCCATGAAAGGAATGGTGAAGGTTTGTGCTTCAGATAGCAAAATCAGTGGTCAATGTCATGCTAAACACAGCATCGTTAGAATATCATACAGAGTATCATACTGTATTATCTGTACAAAGTTCGTTTTGTCAGAAATTGCTTTCACGTATTTTAAAACTCGACACTGGCTCTCACTAAATTTCTAGCCTGCCTTGAGGTTGATTCAGAAAGGTTATGGAGTATTTTTGGGCAGATTAAACACATTTTCACTTAAACTACTCATTGAAAACTCTTAAATGATGATTTGGTAACCAGAAATAGCCGTATTCAATATCAGAAGTTCCGTTGCTTTTACCAAGAGTTAAAAAGTGTTATGGATTTACTACATAATTTATTCTCGGACCGTATTTCTTCGATAGATTATGTGAAAGTGACCCATTAATATGTTTGATTACCAACCTAACAATATGCATCTTCAAAGAATATATTATTATAAGCGCTCTTGTGCCTTTTACGCACAGATATTAAGCAAGATGGAGTTCCTCTACACGTTAGAAGTTTTGTTACAGACAACGGCGAAAATCACTTCAATGAAGAACATGTCATCAGCTGTCATTTTCTAGATTCGTGAACTTCCTTGACCTCATTCCATGCGACTTTTGATTTTGGAGAAGCTTGAAGCCTATAGTATGTCTTGGTAACCCACGAACTTTAAAACAGTATTTCATATTTTAAAGACAGTTAGCAACATTTTCTTTAATATCTCTATCAGCTGGGAAACAGACTCTCTTATGGTAACAAATGATAGAGAATAAACTGCTGAAATTGTAAGCACGCTAGTGTATTTTATACGCAAATTTTAAGCAAGACGGAGCTGGTGACCATCATTTTGAATACGATTGTTGTAATACAATTTTAGAAACTATCAAAGATATATGCTGAATTATAATTCATTAAAAAATATTTTGGAGAAAATTTTAAATAACTTTTTCTTCGCACAAATACATCTCCATATTTTCATATAATGCTCTACACAAAACTTCATAACTTTCTCAACAATAGTTTAGTAAATAAGTTAAAATAAGTTCTTATTAGTTTCGTACTCCATATATATACATAGATTTAAATTATTATTTACACAAACAAAGAAATTGAACATGATTTATTAATGTAAATGATAAAATTTATGAAGACGGATTATTTTAGGAAAAGAAAACTTTTTTTTTAATTAGAAGATAATTCTAGAATATTTAATTTGTGCCAAGTTGGCAGCCGAATAGTTTGCGGTTTGATCTCCGCTTCAACAGTACGTAAATTTGAATCCCACTTCAAGCTTGGGTACTTGTAGCTCAGAATCTACTTTAAACTAAGTCTTGCAAAATATGACTGTTGAGGAGAAAGAATGACAACACAACCTGTAAAGATAGGGTAACTAATTAAATCCTATCAAACCACCATTCATCTCTTAATTTTGTAACAATGGATGTCTTTTTTTACACTGTAAAAGGACGATGTTGAGACGTGACATCGACACTTCATTTTTAACTCATATTCCAAACGCAAATGAGATCATAAAATATTTGTTAAAGAGGTAAAGCCGAAGTAGCCTAGTTGATTAAGGCTTCGTTCACGTTATCGGTAGAGAATTCAAATCTCAACCCAAAGTTCTCTTCTGTAATGGCGGCTTGAGGACGTAAAATAAATCTTGGATGCAATATCCTTCAAGTGAAGTGATACTCCTGTGACTGATAAGCCATGTCTGAGGTCTTCCACTTGTCCATTGCTTTTAAATTAAGAAAACCCTCCTACTTTCGTGGTGACGATGTCATTTCCACTGGGTACCCCAATATATAAATCTGCCTCTTATATTGCATAAAAGATTGAAAGATTCCTTGTTGACAGGCATGTTCAAAAAATAAAAAAAAAACATTTAAAGATTAATCAGAGAATCTTTAAGGTGTGATTAAGTTGTGCATAGACTCTATGAGCTGTGAAATCTTTATCTTCTATAATAATTATCATTCATCATTGATGACTGCAATTCTACAACAAAAAAAAGACAATAGATTTTCATTCTTAATAGCTTTAATAAGAATTGTATTGAATTAGTTCATACCGTTTAGTGTGTCATTAACTAATACATCCCCGATGTATCTCACAAGAATATTAGAGAAAGATTCTAATCTTAGTAGTTTGTATTACTTGAGAAGGAAGGATAAAATTGAGAATTTATCTGCCTTGAATGTATAACAGAGCTACATCCGAAAATGTAAATATGTAGCACTATATACTCGTTTCTTGAAAACTACATTTATATTTTTACATAATCTAATACGTCAAATGATTTTTATTGGGACGGACCACAATTTCAAATCATGCAAGTCAAATTAAAATGTAATGAAATTTTGTAGATTTTACTGCAAGAGATTAAAATCTTAATATGAACTAAAATATGCATAATTTCATATAAAATAAATTTTAACTTCTCTAAAATCGTGAGGTGATATTCCTTTTTCAAGTATATTTATTTTAACAAACTACTAAATGCAATATAAACAATAATTCTAAAGCATTTAAATCATATAAAGGCTTTGAACTAAGGTTTCTAAAGTATTTTTATGTTTGCTTTTGTATTTAGTGCTGTCTTAAATTTAAATATTTTAACATTAAAATTTATTTTACTATTAAAAATGTGTAAGCCTCAATTGACAGATGTGCAGAGAACGTATAAATAGGCGTATGATATGCCAGACAATATTTTAAATTATTCGTTACTCGTATACTCCCCTTAGAGCTTAGATAAAAAAAAAAGAAGTTTCTCAATTGTTCAGTAAGAGGAGGAGAAATCTAGGACTAAAAATAAAAATATTCCTTTTTTAAAGTTCCCTGAAATGATTCATGTCACTAAAATTAGAACTGTTTCCCTCACAGATAATCTGCAGGAAATTTTCAATGGAGAAAAAAAAATACTACTTACGAATGCATATGTAATTTGAACGAACGTCATGAATATAATGAATAATTTTCATATTTATCATAATTTATGTTAATCAGAGTTATAACAATGCTTATGATCTTATTTATTATAAATTAACTCGATGAAAAATTAATTAATTAATTAGATTATAATTCTTCTTTCTCCTGTAGAGAAAGCTAGTTTCAAATTTTCGTCCCAAGAAGGCGTTATCCGAATAAGATGAAAATTGGTAGATGTGATATACATGAACAGAAAAATAAATTACAAGTTTCAGAAAAATTGGATTATTTATTCAAGAGAAAGCTTTACAAATGAAACAATTCAGTTACACGTTTGTTCACCTCTGCCCCTTGCAAATAGTTATTCGTCTTTGGTGGATGTTCTCTTGCGGAATATATTCTCTCTTTAGGTTGGCAAAATCTAAAAAGACAGAATATATCCTGTAATATGTCGTACATATATATCAGAATATATCTGATCGGAGGACTCTACTCATAATTCTCCTTATATTCTCCATGGGGTAGTGATCCGGTGGCTTTGCTAACCAATGTAGTGTTGGGAGGATGCATGAAGACAAGCTATAGAAACTAGCTGTATAAAGAACATTATTTGCTGAAATACAAGATCAGGATGAATAAAGGCATAAAACGGGGCATAGAATCTCTACCACGTACCACTATGCTGTGAAGATACCATAGATAACAACCAAAGAGGTCTTGCAATCGAATGAAATGGAACCTCAGACCATCACTCCTGCCTAGCGAGCCACCGTCAAATTGGAATCCCACCACTGACCAGACATTGTCGATGGCCACCGGGACTCAGTTCAAAATGGGATTTACCCCTTAAGACAATTTTACTCCAATCAATAACATCCCAGATCGAATGTGCCTACACCGTGGATTGCCCGTGTACAGAGGTTAATGGTAGTTGGTTTAAGGGGTGACGAGAACTCAGCTCCCTCTTTCTGAGCTGCCGAGTGTGGTCACCGAAGTGGAGTTGTACGTCGAAACGATGACTGATGAATTTGGGGCAGTGGTTCCGCTCTGACCATTGCTCGGTCGTCACCTTCTATCGTCTCTAGGCTGACCCCTTTCTACTTGACACTGTGTTCGGCCATAGTTCACCCAGTCCTGCTGGCATTTTCTAATGATGGAGCTCGGGTTCCTTTGAGCCTAACTATACATCCTCTTTCACAAATTCTGACATCTGCATATATTTGATCTTTATGTGAGGCATACTTATTGTCTGAGTACAAGGAATGAAATTCATAAAGCGTTTATGACTGGGAATAATATATATTTCCTCTTCAGTATCCTGCCAGTTTCGTAGTTAAAATACTCTGTAGCCTCACATGTTCATTCATTGACCGCCAAATTTTAAAATTAGATATTTCTGTTGAAACATTTTTTTTTTATTAATGACGGGTACTGGGCGATTAACCTTTCACCATA